>BGPR01012341.1:8352-40534 GCA_013235015.1 Araneus ventricosus
ATTTTCTATTATCACTGTAAAACGATGCATTTAAGGGGGCATAATATATTTCGATATATATATATATATATATAAATTATAGTTTAAAAATTAAAATTGTTCATTTCACCAAATCATTAATATACGAAGAATCAAATAATACCAATAACCTATTACAAAGAAAACACACACAATAAATGGAAAAGAATGAAATATATATTAAATCTCAACAAGTTATTGATTTTAATATATATACTAACATTTGAATAAAACAACGAATATCCTCTTTTATTCGATTACTTCCACTCAGGAAAAAAAATCCTAGGTATCTGTATTTATGCATTATTAAAATTTTAACCCTTTGCAATCAAAATTTGTTCAGGTGAAAGTGAAAATTATACAAAACTTAAAGAGCTATTGGATATCGTTATTTTCGCCGGACAAAATCAAAATGTTTGGAGAAAGGTTGAGTTCAACAGAACATTTTAAGAAAAACGTTTCCTCGATTGTGAAATGTGGATCATTACTTTAAATTGCTAACTAACTTAAAACGCTACTGACGATATTTAAACGCAAGCCGAGAAATTTTTATCTAAATGTGGAGATGAATTCTTTCTTACCTAGAACACAAAATGCCGAATATCTTCCGATCTATTTATTGCCTATTAATCAAAATTTTTTCTTAGAATATTTTTTCATCAGAAATTGATTTATACCATCAAATATAGGTATTGCGTAAATAAAGCTGGGTGACTCCTTTTTTTCCATCGTCTGTTCATAGGATTTTTCCTTATTAGAAGGTTGCGAATCACCAAGGTATCAAAATTCTTATTTCTTTGATTCAACCAGTTTTTTTCACATATCTACCTTTAATATAATCACTTAACTTAGCAATTTTAGACAATATAACATTTCAAAATGAACTGATTTCGGTGACCTTTACCTACCTTTCGATTTATATCTGAATTTTTATGATTACCGTATACACGGAGAAGGAAAAGTCACTACTTGAGTCGTCATACAAATACGTCAACACTATTTGTTTCAAAAGGAAGTTGTTTATTAAGTTTCGTTACTTTTGGAGGATAGTTGGTGATTTTCATGTGAAAATATAATTTTCATCAAAGTGAAATTTCCAAATGAGATCTAGAATCTAAACAGTTATGGATATTAGAGAATTAGTCATAGAAATATGCAAAGAATGCAAACCTCAGCTTAAAATTAGGAAGAAATTTCACCATAGTTATTGATGGGTTTAAAAGATGATCCAGAAATAAAAAAATGTTGATGAAGCAATTATATTCATGGAAGAGAAAGAGCATTAGATGGGAGTAAGGAGACAATCAAGAAACAAAAACGGCTGAGAGATAATGGATGGAAGTGTCTGTACTTTTTACTATCATCTACTGTTCCAATCACTTGTAGGTGGAAATATTACGGAAAATCAAAGTATCTGTATTATACATGAATGTGGCTATACATAGGGATCTTTCCTCTCAACGGCCATTTTCGTTCGGCACGGAATTTTCCAACTCATGCATATAATCTTAAAATAACCTCTATTAACGACCACTCAAACCCCTCTTTACGGTGGAATTGGTCGTCAGTTGAGCCTTTCTGGCAGTGATTCGAACTCTGACTAAAAAAAACATTCCTTTCGTCTTTTCAATCGTGGATCTTTTATTGAGACAAAGTAGAAGAATGAAAGAACAAAAAATTCATTTACTCGAAAATAATACCTGAAATCAGATCCAGATTAATTATTTTTTCCAAGTGTGAAGTGAATTACTACCTGTTCTGAAGTGAGGCGTTCAAGAGTTCATTTGAGATTTTCTAGCACTGATTCGAACTCTGGTAAAAAATATGCTGCTACCTTCAACGATTGAAACTTTCAGCTCAACCACTTTAGGAAAAATAGATGATATTATTGCTCACTCCTTTCCAAATACCGACGAAAGGATTCGGGATACATTTACCAATATAAAAAATTGAACAGCTGTACAGGGTTTTGTTAGATTGTATACTAGACGCTTTCGACTTCTAGCTTGTTCAACGAGAATATAATTTCATTGAATCTCTGATAAATATTTAGTATAAAAGGTTCCGTCAACAAATTAATTTTAAAGTTCAAATTGTAATAGACAATTAGCCCATATTCTTTTATTAGCTTTGCGCCTGTTCTGTTCATTTTCTATCTGAACGTCCTATTGGAATCAAGAAACTTCGCGTGCCATCTAACATCTCATTGCACGTCATCGGCAACAACTTCTCTTTATTATTCCTCATGCAAAATGCGCATTTGATCTCAGTATGAAAATGGCTCTGCATATTTTACGCCTAGCAGCTTAACAACTGGATTAAAACACGCTTATGAAAAGAAACATAGAAACAGTAATCTTTAAGCTTACTGGTTATATTTCCGAATAAGCTTTCTATCTTAGAGGAATTCGTTTTCAGATTTCACACAAACAAAAAAGATTAAATAAAATAAACATAATAAAATCCATTTGGATAATACCTTAGCGTTCAACAATCGAAGAGAAACACGTAGTAATTAAATATTTGTTTAAACAATGAAATTAGTTCGAATTTTATAATAAGAATGAAAAGTGTTTTAGTAAATTGTGCCTAAAATATTTTTACAGATTTATTAAAATTAGAGAAAAATTATACGGCAATTTAATTGATATCATTAAAAGGATATCAGAAAGAAAAGATTTTAAGTCGGTGTAAAAATCATTTTGTTTGCTATATTGCTGGATGGTCATACATTATTGAACCCATTTCAAAACTTAATAAAAATAAACCTAATAATGTTGCAAGTACGGTTTTTTTTTAATGATAGAACTAATAAATTATTTTCTCAGATAGCTAACGCGGCGAACGGCGTTATAAATTTCCTACAGCGAGAGAATTCCATACTGAATGGATACAGATCGTCAGAAACCAATGCACGTTTTCTGGTTTCCTGTGAACAGGACTGTGTTATAGTTGGACTGAAAGTGAACAGACTAATGTTCTAGGTGGACTTGCTTTAGAACAGGTCTTTGCGAAGAAGAGCATAAATGACAACAAGGCGGAACACACGTGCCTTCTTTTTTTTCGTTCGGCTAGTTGTGTTAGAGAGCTGAAGAATGAATGTGAGTTGATGTTCCCTTTTTTTGGATTCCCTTTTTTTTGACGAGTTGCTGCTTGTTGTTCGAATCATGTTTTTCGTGAGATGAATTGAAAGCTACTGCCTTGTGTTTTTAATATATTATCCCAATGACTTCAGCATCACAGTTGTCTCTACTAGAAGTGTAGCTTGATGGAGATCTCGGCTTCGAGTCAATGATTTTCTATCTTAGCATGTGTTGGTAAGACTTTTTTTTCAACTGCAGTTGAAACTTCTTTTTCCCATGTTGCAACATTTTTATACCAGTTAAAAATAATATTTTCGTATCACTATAATGAATCATTTTTAGAGCAACGATCCATATTTTCATACACGTGTTTTGATGACTCTTACAGATTTTGAAGTGTACACAGTAATGCCGTGGAATAAATGTTATTAAATAGCGTTTTTCTTGTTTACTCATTGATGTGCTCTTGCATTTGGTGTACTAACCATTATTACGATCATTGTGCCATTTATCATGTATTTATTTTCAGCTATAGGTTTAGGCCCAGCTTAATACTTTTAGTCATACCATAACATTTCCTTTTTTTAAATTTTTTCTTCAATGTCATAGAAAAATATTCAGTTTTCATCCTACATGTGAAATAACAAATTAAAGATCGTAAAATGCTCTACAAATAGATGCTTTTATTTTTCTTCTAGCTTTAATAGTTTTTCAGATAATGGCTCTCACCAATGGGAGATGTCCAATTATTTACGACCCTCTAAACTACCGTAACGCCGCATTACCTATCTAAAAAAAAAATTAAAATGGGCCCTCATTTAAGAAAACCGTAGTTGTAATACGAAAAGTTTTTTAATTATTTTTTTAAGTGGGGCTATTAATTTATGACCACCCTGTATTTTCGGAAGTTCCCAAATTAAAATGTCACAATTTCGCTTAATGTTTTAGTTAATTAAACTTCTAATGAAAATTTAGAAAAATGAGCTCTAAGGTGCCAATTGCCACACTCTAAAGTATATTTGTGCTAAATTTCATAGTTATATTTTAAAATGTCAGTCTCTAGAGATTCTCCATTATTATTTCTGGAGATAGAGACTAGCCTATCCCGCTGTGTTCTGCACTGGCACCGACACCCAACCGGTTTGCGGCTTGCAACAACTATTTTTTTCAGTTTTAAATACTGTATATAGATTAGTGGAAAAGCATATGAAAAGAAAAATCTACATTTGAGTTGTATTTTTTTGCACATCTTTCTCACCAATTTCGGCATAAAAGCTTACAGAACCATAAACTCAGATATGATATCTCTCTAAACAAAGTTTCAATACCCTAAAATAAGTATTTTACAATTTCTAGAGGCGCCGTATTGTTTGAAGCTCGTACTGATCAAAAATACTGTTTTAATGCCTTAACTGAATAGTTTTCTTTGCTATCTAAAAAGATGATTTCTTCTGTTTTGGAAAGAGACTGTCGTTTTCATTCATCTCAGATGCCATGAAGGAAGCCTTATTATGAGCTGCTTCCCCCAAACATTGTTTCAGCTGTTGAGTATGATAGTAGCTCAGTATTTGAATGGGGCTGTGTCCAGTGGCGCATCGTCCACTAAAGCTGCAGTCCCCTCCCCCTCAAATAATTTTAAAAGCTTGTATTTATTCGTTGTTATTCTAAATGGCTTACTTTTCCACTTTGAGAGTTCAATGATCAACGAAAATGTCAAAAAAGTAATGATAAACGTAAAACGAAGACGGAAAATCAATCCGGAATTAAGAGAGAGACAGACGAGAGTTACATATAGTTTTGCCTGTCGGCAAACCTTTCGCCTTTTGACATTAGATAGCCATGAGCTGCGATTTCCACAGCTCTCATTTGGCGCGACTTCCTCATTTGGGTTTTTTCCTCAGTAGTCTAGACATTGGGTAGTTTTTTAAATCAAATTCTGGGTGAACGTAATTTTTTTGCTTCTTTATTATTTTGGGGGGATGCTAATTACGAATCTAAAGTTTGACACCAAAAGTTTTTATTGGAATTTCAAAAAAAGGCGAAAAAAATATTTCCCAGTTTTTTGCTTCTAACTCAAAAACTATCAATTTTTAGTAAATCATCGGTATGTACCAAAATAATAAGCACAAAATTTCCTACAACTTAGGTCTATACAACTTTTGCAGCACTGCTTGTTTTTGAGCTGACGAGCCGCCACTGGATGTGTCTGTAAAAGGCATGGGAAATTTAATTCTTATTGATGGACTTATGGATAAAAAGAAATATTTGAATGTGATATATAACAGAAAAATTTCGCACACAGAGCATAAAATTTGGTTTAGGGTTTGCAGCATACAGTAAAAATTGCCTGGTTTTAATTGTTGTAAAACGTAACTGCATGACCAACCACGAAATCCAGGCCTTCATTTAATTGAAAATTGGTTTCTGTGTTTTGGAGGAAATTCAAAAATACAATATTAAGAGCAAAGAGCACTTAAAAGTCTTGCAAGGGAGTGTTCCAAAATATTCAGTACAATAACTCAAAATCCATTTCAAACACTAACGACGTGTTTGAAATGCAAAAGCACATGCAACAAAATATCAATTGATTTGTTTTAGTTTGACAAATTAGACAAGATATATACTCAATTTTGCTATCTTAAAAACTAACCTAAATTATACTAAAAAATTTCGACACCAAAAAGATTCCTCATTAATGTCCATGAAATGCTTACCCAGTGCCCATTTTACAAACCGCTAATTTTTAACGGCTTCTTAAATGTCTACGGAATTTTTTGCCCATCCTGTATGTAGATTTTGAAAAACTAAATTCCATGCTTTACAAACGGGATAAATAAGTTTCGAGCAGAAATGAGATACACAATATAATCAAAAGTCTCCGGAAACTTTAGGATTAACAAATTTTTTTAATCTTCTCCAGAAAGGCTCAAGTAACTGCATATCACCTTGACTGTGTGATGAAATGACAGAAACACACATTTACCATTGAAGACTCTGTCAAGGTGGCATTTACGGAACCGAGCAGAAATTGAAGGATAAGAAAAGTGATTTCAACTCGTCCCGTATAACAGAAAGCTTATTATGATTTTGAAAATTCATAAATGGTTATGTTTAATATGATCCTCTCTCTCATGCTCCGGAAGATATAAAGGTTCTCTTAAAAATTCCAAATTTTTCCTATGTTTTTTCCTTAAAAATTGCAGAGTTTTAAACCAAATTATGGGAAACACACAGAACACACGACAATGTATTGGAAAGGCATTGCATTAAAATTTGAAATAAATACTTTGATTATAAGAGAAAATACGAATATTTGCAGTACATAAATTTTTACTTCGCATGAGCGAGACGTAGCGTAATGTGTCTTTTACAACTTCAAAGCTAGATGTATAAGGCAAATTATATTAACATTCCGTGCGAAAAGCACTAAGGTTTAGATAAAAATCAGCATTGCAGCGAAAGGAATTTGAATTTTTCTTTAAGAGTAGCAAAATAATGGGTGACTTTCCACAACTTATTTTATATAAAATTCTGTTTTCTAATATATATATATAGAATTTAATAAAAGTAGAACTTGGTAATACCCAGGCATACTTATAAATAAAATGCAGAATTTAAATTAAAGTTCGAATATTACTATTCGGAGATTCAAGTTTAAAAATATCAATTTTGGAAAACCCTCCGATATTTTTCTAAATCTTAATGCTATTCAGCTAGAATTTTTTTTTATATAAGTTGCCTTATCTATCTGGCTTTGAAGTTGTGAAAGTGACATTATATTACGTGTCGCACATGCACAGTAAAAATCATTAACTACAAGTACTCATATTTTCTCTAATATTCAATATATTTACTTAAATTTTTATACAATGCCTCTCTAATACATTGTCAAGTATTCTGTAAGTTTCTTATAATTTTATTGAAAAATCTGGTGAAAATTTTGGATTTTTATAAAACCTTTATTTCTTCCCGAATATAGTGCTATTTTTAAGAAAATTGACGCAAGCAATGATCATATTTGCATCACCATTGCTAAAATTCGCAAATCATTATCAACTTTCTAGGAAACGGTTTGAGCTGAGATAACTTTTTTTCATCAAAGTCTGGAAGGCCCTATAAATGTTCTCTTGACCGAATCTTCACTATAAAATGTGATTTCAAACTTATTCATTACATTGTCGAAGTCCAATCGATCGATTCCTTCAACTTTTCTTTAAAATCCGAAAAATATGTGAATCCGAAAGTGTCCGGATACTTTTGATCATAGAGTTTGAATAGTTTATAATGAAAATTTGAAATTTTTTTTTAAATTTACCACTTTCTTAATTTAATAACTTCCTATATAAAATTTTATTTTAAATTTAATAACGTGTTATTGGGTATTGAAGACATCTTTTCTTTAATATAAAGCCTTGATTTTTTTTATTTTGGGCTGGTAAATAATATTAGTATTAATTAGTGTCACTTGGGGGAATGTGATATTAAAACGTGGATGTTATAAAAGGTAAAGATAAAAGTTCTAAGTATACGCCCAAACGAGCGTTTTCGAGCAGTCGCTGCTTGAAGGTCAACAGCACAAGAATTATAGACACTATGTTGAAGAAGCAGGGATGGCCACACGTGTGACCTTCGCTCCGTTTTCTCCCTTTCTATGGGTGCATTCTCGCGGATGCCGCGAAACGATGCGCTCTGGTCTATTTTTCAGGCGCGGGACATAAATCGCTTTGCTCCTTATGGTGGTTTTCTTTGGTATTTTCATGTGTTCCAGTGTCGGATTATCAAGTAGGCAAGTTGTAGGAATACAACATATTTATTTTTTACAATCGGATAATCAACCAGTCACTTAGCTTATTTTGATTTGATTCAATACGCGATGCGCCATCTGGTGTTCAATTTGAGAGCAATTAGTTACAAAATTTCCCACCAACGAATATAATTATGAAATATATTAAAGATTAAAAAGTTAAAGAATTCAAGACAAAAATGGTGTTTCTAACACATTTAAAAATATATCAAAACTCTCAACGGAAATTTAATTTTAGCGTGAATTATATTTCAGAGGCACCGCTTTTGAGATATAAGCTCTGTCTTGAAAGAGTAAAGGTTGAAAATTGTTGAGTGAAAGAACTGTGCGTGGAAAAAAATGTGGCTGCCGTTTTAATGGTTAAATTCGAGTTTAGCTCAATTAAATCAGTTGAATCATTTTTGTAATATCGAGGCATTTCATTTTCTTGTCACTTATAACAGTAAATATTTAACTATAATTTTGTTATTACAGATCAAAGCAGACATTTAATTGTAAGTTTGATGATATAAGCAATGCTTTGTTAATACATATTGAAAGTAGAGATTTGTTTAAATACTTCGCAATGAAACAAAGAGAGAGAGATGATCATAGTTCTATGTTGGGAGTTTGTTGTTCCTGTTTAGTTCCATCTCATGTTGTTTCTATCTTTTCTTGAAAGTATTATCTTTGAAAGAATCTAGCCAATTGGTTCATGCTATAAAAAACTAGAAACTACCTTCACTCTCTGGAGTACAATTTTTTACAATTTTGTTCCAGAAAATTTTTGATGTAACTTTATTATTACGTTAATGTATTTGTTTCATAAATGCAGGTTCTAAAATTTGTGCATAATATATATGTTCAATATTGTTCATTGATTGGTCTTTGTATTGTAAATATAGCTTTGTAACATGATGTAAACAGGATGTCCCAAAAATGTGGAACAAGCAATTATTTATTTAAATATTGATCCTAAACTTATACTTCTAATTACAAAGTTTCATAAAATAAGGTAAGAATTTGTATCAAAATACTTTGACTTCTAAGGATATTGATAACAAAAAAGTTAAAAAAATAAATTTTTATACGTCCACCGTAGTACAAAAGTGTCAATTAGTAAAATATTTTAGCATTCATCTATTAACATATAGTCCAGGAAACGAAGGAAAAATAGAAAAAAATGGTGTAGTTTTGAAATTTGGCACAGTTGTAGGGATTAGTGCCCTAAACAACATACTAAAAGTCCCCGACCGTGGGGGTACAGTAATATTCATCTATTATAGTTTTCGAGATATTTAAGAAAAACTGAAAACGCCCCCTTTTAAACCCAGTGTACCCCCGCGTAACTCCCACGATCGGGGACTTCTAGTATGTTGTTTAGGGCACTATTCCCTACAACTGGTGCCAAATTTCAAAACTACACCGTTTATTTTTTCTATTTTACCTTCGTTGACTCGACTAGAATTGATCATGTGGAGAGAAACGGATTGAGGGGAGGAAGGGATCACGACTGATATTTGTGCCCCGACACCGCCACTTCTCTTACAATACTACCTTTATAAAATTATTATATAGGCATGAGGTGCTTCTGAAGGTTGTTACTTTGGCATTTTTTATTGATTTTACCATTGCAATAAGGAATTTCAGAAATGCTCACTTATTCAACTCCCCATAACTTCTAAACTATTCATGCTAAAATAAAAATGTAGGACTTTTCTTGTAAGGAATTTAATGTAGTTTATTTTATATTTGAGGATTTTTTCTCTAGAACACATAGTTTTCGAGATATTTAAGAAAAACTGAAAAAGTCCCTTTAAACCCCCCTGTACCCCCCGCGCAACCCCCACGAGCGGGGACTTTTAGTATGTTGTTTAGGACACTATCCCCAACAACTGTGCCAAATCTCAAAACTACATCATTTTTTTCTATTCGTCGATTTTTGGCCTTCATTGACTGGACTAATACGAAGTTTCACGCTTCTATTTACAAAACTTACAGAGATATAAGAAGATAAAAATCATTGACTTAGACCACTTTTCCACACCACTTACTGCTGTTTAATCCAGTCTTTCGATTTATATTTTTGGCATAATATACATATTTCAATGTTATTCAAAGGGCCGAATTAGAAAATAACAATATATTTGTTAACTGTGGATAAATCTAAAAAATAGTCGACTAATACAATAATTGAAGTAAATATAAAAAATTTTCATGTTGTGAAATTTCGAAATATATCCACGATTATAAATCAGCAGTGATCTGTAGCATCTGCGGAGGAACAAGAAAAGCTAAATAATATTACTAGAATACAATTTTTCAAAAATAGCTTTACCTTCAAATAATCCATACTTGTGGTAGAAATTATCTGAATTGTATTTTAGAAAATTACAGTCGTATATTTCTTTCGGTAAATGATTTTGAACAGCAGAAAATGAATGCGTAGTAAGCAGCCATGTTACAATGAATTTTATCCATATAAATGTGTGTGTCCATTGTAAATTTTAGAAGTTGAGCAATTATAAATGTGTGTGTAAGCCCTTATGAAATTTTCAACATGATACCTTTTACCAGACGCTATTTCCGGAAAATTGGTACCTTTTGTTTTAATATGCGATGTACGACGGCCAAATAATGCGGGGGTTGCTTCTTTTTACCCGACTATACAAGAGCTGAATTTCCCACATGTCTGGTTTATAGCGGGCAACTGAAAGAGATATAAATATGAGTATGCAAGCTGATTCAAAATCAAATGTAGAAAACATAATAAAAAGTAGAAAACACAAAAACAAGTCAAAGTCCCAACGGAACAACCAAACAATGCTGTATGGCTCCTTGAACTTTTTTTCCACGACTCTACTTCAAGAATTTCACTCATAGCAGTCGTTAGTAAGTAGCTAATATATGGTTTTATGCTTGATAAGCAAGGGATTATATCAGTTACATTATCGTCCATTTCATGAGGGGAGTATCAATAAACATACTTCGTTATTTGGCAATATGGTCGGCATATCGTCCATTTCCGAAGTATTATGATTTGAGTATAAATGTACAGACCTCGTTAATTTGGAATATTTTCACATGGCGAATAGGAAAAATGTGAGGACGTTTTAGTGTCCAAAATTCTCGCTACACAAGAGGAAAAAGTTTGTCGAAGATGGATGTGAAACACACAAGAGTTGTAATCACGGCTGCCGTTTGGAATAGTTGTACAAAGATATCAACTTACTGTGACTCTGAATTTGATATTCTGAGGCAAAGTGGCCTTGAACTTATTCAGAAATTTACAAATACTTATTTTGCTTATGTTTGTTTGTGATCTTAATTTTTCTTGCCGATAATCAATTCGTGTTTCACACATCTTGAATTAATCCGTAGGTATTTATAGAAACAAAAAGTTCACCATAATTATTACATTAAACCATATTTACTACGTTGAATTTTTCAGGACAAATACAATACTTCGGAAATAAATGAACGTTCATTTGTCACATTGAGTTTTGTACACAAAAGAAAAACATATTTTGAAAATCAAAAAAATATCTAATAGAGACATATTCCTGCTGACATGATACACAACAGACTTTTTACCCTTATTTAACTTTAGAATCCATTGCCCATTTTGTAGAAGGAAAATTGGATCTAAATCGCAGTGCGGCAAAAGAAAAAGCGATGATAAATAACAGATGACAATCAATCGAATTGACGTTTGTCTTATCATTCTATCGTTGCCTGATGTGGATCTAACGCAAAGAAAAAAATGGTATCTAGTGCATCCAATATTTTGTAGAAACCCTGCTGCACAAAAAAATAACCTTTCTGCAAAGAGCTGACAGAAATAACACATTCATTATATTAGGATAGCTAAAGTCAGGATGGTTTTGTTTCAAAACTTTTAAACCATTTTTTCAAACCTTTAATAATACAAATAATACAATACGACTTACAAAGAAAATCCAGAAAAATGCAAGAAAAAGTGAAAGCCAGAATAAATCAATAAGTTATTAATTTTACCATAAATACAAACATTTTTAAAGCAATTATTAATCTCTTTCATTCAATGAGTTTCACTCATGCAAAAAAGTCTATGTGAATACTTACGCATTATTAAAATTTTAACACTTTGTGAAAAAATTTATTGAAGTCTAAGTTATCAACTACTACCTAAAAGTTTTCTTTGCATGAAAAATGGCGCTTTTAAAGAAGTGATGAATGTAAGGCTACATTTTTGCTATTTCCGACGAGAACTAATCTTATTCATTTATTCAAAGACGCTGTGAAAGCCATGGGTTTTCGATGTCTAAAGCAGCAATAAATTATATTGTGTATATGAAAGGAAACAATCGTCGAAGACGGACTTCGAGTGGAAAAATTATTCCAAATACGTATCCATTTTATAAACGGATCTCTTCGAATATTTCAAAGATGAGATCTTTAATGTCAAAAGAAAATCCTCCAAGTCAAAGGCTTGCTGCAAAATCATTAAAATGCGCATTGTCAATTGTAAACAAAACTATTAACGTTTATTTGAATTGGAAAAAGGTCAAAAATACAATTTTCATGGTGTTCCTCCACGTCTTATTAACGACATTAGAACATGCTGAAGAATTCTTCATGAAAAGCATTTATCCCGACAAAAATAGATAAAGATGTTGTAAAAATATATGAAACTTGAGTCTATTTAAATGACTGCAAGAGAAAAAGATCAAGTTATTATTATATAAGAGGAAGGAAAAATCTGAACACATGGTTCAAAGATACTAAAGAAAGTTTTCCCAAGGGAATTATTATTGTATCTGGTTTTTCATATAATGACAAAATAAAAACGAAGAGAGTCAATAAAATTGTTCAGATCAACTCCACATATTATCAGGAGCATATTTTAGTCACAATCTTCAAATTTAAAATACCATCTTTATCCACAATGCCATCAATCAGTAGAATTGCACCGATACATAGCAAGCAGCTGCACTTCACATTTCACTGTCAATTTCCTAGAAAAAATAGAAAAATAAGCGGTTATTAAGACTATACACTTCACTGGTATTCCTTATAAGTAGTTCCGTATTATTCATGTGTTTTCACAATTTTGGACTTTTAAAAAGCGCATTATCCAAACCTTGACCTGCAAACATTTGTGAGCTTTGAAAAGCTCTTCAAGAGGAATGGGACAAAATACCTCATTCGATAGCAGAAAAAGAATTATTGTCATGGAAGTAATGATGCAGAAAGATTTATAAGAACATGGGCTATCAAAATGAACTTTTTCAGGTCAAAATAATAATGTTAAATAGTTTTGTAAGTACCTTAAATATCGTCTATCGTGCGAACAGTCTCCGTATTCGTAGTAAATTGGTACCTTTTGTTTTAATATACGATTAACGATGGCAGAATAATGGTGGGTGGGTACTTTATTCTCTTCCGCAAGTGTGCTTGAGATATAAAATAAACAACAAAGTTGAAAACTAGATTTAACAGAGAAAAGCTGCACCTTAAAGAGGGAAGTTTCTAAATCAATTCAAGTCATTAGGGACCATCCTGATCTACTAGATAAAATACAATCGATTTATTCAGTATTTTGCGATTATATCAGTATTATTATAGGGAAGAGTGGGGTAAAAACGGGTACCCTTGATTCTGGCGCTATTACTTTCCCTTTCCAGCAGACAGATACTGAATTATACTTTACTTGTCAAGGAAAAGGAACATTCATAGTGGCGTGTTGTAGTTGTTGAATTAACTGCATCTGTGAAGGTTTGTTTGTTTTAAGACGTCAACTAACATTCGTTTGATTTTAAATTATCCTTACTTAAAAATCGTTATAATTATAAAAATTATATTTAGTCCGGCTTATTATATGTTTACTAAGGATCTATACCCTATCAAACAATAAGGATTTACTCCAGTAATTGAGGGGTTCTATTTCGTTTTTCATAACCTCTGCACTCGTAGTAACACCGGTGTAATACCAAGTGACGTAAGACCGGGACAGTCAGTAATGATGCAGACAATAATCCGATTAAGACAATAAAAATACATCAGACGTTGATCGTTTATATTTTTATGATCTATTTTCTAATTTAAATAAACAAGAAGGGTTAATCCAATGTAAAAACTTTCTTAGTTGTGTCAACGAAAGCTGCAGTGACGCGGAGGAAGAAGACAACTGCTTCACATGTGAATTTTGTAAATAATATTCTTAAATTGTCATACAAAGAAAAAATAATTAAAACTTTTCCACTGAAAATCGTGTTTTTCTAATTTCCCATAAAGTTAACACCAGTTAAAACCGGGTAGTTTGAGTTTTTTTTACAAAAATATCATTGATAAAATAAGTAGTGAAACTGTGACATTTAAGGTAAGATATATTCTACTCCGATAAACAATGAATGCTTTAATAGTAATTGACAAGCTCTGTATCGAATATTTTAGATCAATCGAACCTCATTTACCCGGTTTTACCCCACTTTCCCTTATTATCTTATCTCTATAAATTTACAATGCGTTTAAGTTTGGCACCGTTCTTGCTTCAAACAGAGATTTATTTTACAGCATTCTAATTGAAAAATTCATTGTCGCTTCTATGGAAAAATTTAGAGATAGTTCATTAAATTTCATATTTTCAAGTACCGTATCAAAAATGATATCGGAAATGAACTGTTTAAATAGACAGAACTCTAGATTAAATTATTCCTTAATGATATGTTACTCTTCGTACTATATTTCATCGAATGACATCAAAACTTGCTTATTTTTATTCAAATGTGTTGCATTAATTACCACTATATTTATATAATACGTTTGATATATATAAATTTAATATAACTGAACCTCTACATGGTATGTTTCTTTCGTCCCTATATATTAATATACATCACTGCTTTTAATTATAACAATGGTGAGATTTCACGAATTCAGTGAAAGCAGCTACGATTTCAATGCTCATTCGAGAAGCGATTAGCTTATCAGGTCTGAGCATCCGATCAACAGACAGCTCACACTAGTCCAATCAAAGAATGGTTTGAAAAAAACTTTAAATATTATAGATTTGAAAATTGGTACGCATCTTCGTGAGTGGCTTCTGATGAACATACTAAAATTCCCCGGTCCTGGGTAGTGAGCTGATGGAGCCATCTTGGATTTCATCAGCCCTTTTTTAATTTTTCTAAAACATCTCGAAAACTATTCAATTTACAAATTCCAATTGATAAGCAAATCCAGAGCGTAACTTTCCCTGCAAATACTTACTTTGATTTTTCTTCGAGCATTAATAGCTTTTCAGATAATGCCTCTCAAAGGTTACCGCCATCTTGGATTTTGTAGAACATTTTTAGTTTCTCTTAAATATATCGAAATGTATTGAATTTTAAAATAACACATAGTCAGTAAATTAAAGAGTGTAACAGTCCTTACAAACGCATCCTCTTATTTTAGTTTTAGCTTTAATGGTTACCGAGATAATGGATTTCAAAATTTGCTGCCATCTTGGATCTTATTTCTCTTTTTAAAGTTTATCGTATATATCTCAAAAACTATTAATGCTAGAAATAAAAGCATCCATATGTTGGGAATTTTACGATCATCAATTGGTTGTATTGCAAGTATTTTGAAAATCAAATAGTTTTCGAAATATTAAAAAAAACTGAAGAAAGAGGGATAAAATACAAGATGGTGGCAAATTTGCAGACCCATGATCTCAGAAAGTATTAAAGCTAAAACAAAAATAAAAAAGCATGTGTTTGCAGGGAATATTACGCTCTTTAATTTGCTGATTACATGTAGTTTGAAAATTGAATAGATTTTGAGATATTCAAGAAAAATTTAAAAAGGGGGAAGAAATCCAAGATGACGACAAACTATGAGACCTTCTATTTGGAAAACTATTCAAGCTGAATAAAAAATAAAAGTACGTATTTGTAGAGAATTTTATGCTCTTTAATTTGTTATATTAATTGTAATTTGAAAACTAAATAATTTATTTTCGAAATATTCAGGGAAAACTAAGGGCATGAAATTCAAGATTTCGCCGCGAGCAAACCAACGAGGACCGTAGAATTTTAGCATGTTCATCATAAGTCCCTTACAAACACGTGTACCAATTTTCAACACTATATGATTTAATGTTTTTTTCATCCCCATTTCGAACCTTCGTTGACCTGAAAAGGAATCTGAAACCTGAAAACAGCCAATGAAAGAGAAATGAAAAAAACACAAGAGAAGAGCTCGAAGCCGAACTTCGGGTCAGATTGGAGAGGAAAACAGGAGAAAAAAAGAAGGTAGAAAAAAGAGCATTAGTTTGCCTAGCTCCAAGCAGGAGCATGCGAAAATCCATCCAGCTCTAGTTATGTTAAAAGACAGAAAGGATAGCTATTCGCCTTCGCCCACGATGACAATTAGTTGTACACAATGAGCGAATTTTGGAGCTTTCCAACACTATTTGGTGTGCAGTCCTATTTTATCTCTGTCTTAATTTTTAATTCATTTTTTGTGTTCTTTTCTCGTTTTCATCTTTTTTCTTTGATAATAGAAATTTCAAAGTGGATAAGTTAGCAAATAAGAACAAAAACGAAAGTATGATCTTTTAAAATAATTTTCTTGAGATCTGCATCTACAGCCCTAAAGGAAGAGCCGCCACTGCTTTTATGTAAAACTTATTAATAAGTACAACGCTGGGAGCAAATAATTTTATATTCCTGCCCGATATAAGGGTATTTTCCTATTTTATGTTGAATTTTAATTTTTCAAGTTTTCCTTCCATTCTTTATCAAGTCGATAGTTGCAAATATCTGCCAATAAATCTGATTTTATAATTTGATAGTGACCAACTACCAGAGGCTACAGAAGTATATGCGTTTTTGCTTAATTTCATTAATGGAAAATGGAAATTGCCTATAGGTTCCTTTTTGATGGCAGGGTTAGATACCTCAGAGCGAGCCAGTAGGGTTGAAAAAAGCTCTAGATTTAATCCTTGACACGGAAATTGATGTAGTGTCTCTAACGTTTGATGGACTTTCCACTAACACTGCTATGGCTAGAGAACTTGGTTGTACATTTGAGTCTGAAGCAATAAATCCCATAACTGATTGGCATCAAAAGATTCATTTTTAATTGTCAAAAAAGGCTGGTGAGATGGGATTTTATTATCAAGCTTCATGAGTTACAGAAAAATGAGGGGCTATACTTGGCAAACAAGCTGCAAACCCGCCATATTCAGTGGCAAAGAGAGAGGATGAAAGTTAAGCTGGCTACACAAAAGTTTTCGGAAAGTGTAGTTGATGCCTTGCTATATCTAAAAAATTCTTTACAACATCCAGACTTTGAAGGTTGTGAGGCCACAGTTGATTTTGTAAATCTTTTCGACACATAATTCGATATGTTCAACTCAAAAAATTCTGCTTGCTAAAAGTGTTAAATCTCCTCTGTCCAAAAATAATAATAAAAACATCCTTAAATTTTTATGTGAGCTGAGAGTTACATTAGAGGTCTGAAAATTTCTAGAAATGGTCCTTCAATACTCTACACTAATCGAGGAACAGGGTTTTTAGGATTTCTTTTATGTATTAACATCCTAAAACTGCTATACATTATTCTCATAGAAAGCTCAACTTAAAAATTTATTATGACTTATAAATTATCACAATACCACCTGGAATTGCTATTTAGTATGATTCGTAGCAAAGGGGGTTTAGCAATAACCCTACTGCTAAACAGCTTCAAGCAACTATAAAAGGATTTTTTTGCGAAATCACATTAAGGTATCTACCTCTGGAAACTGTCTACCAATAGATGACAGCTTTATTTTAGATATTACATAATATAAAAATAAATTTCTTTTTAAAATAAACAAAATGGTGGAACCTTCTGCTCAATCAAATGGAGATTCATGTAGTGCTATTGAGGATATGCCTGCAGATCTAAAAGACTTGTCTTTTTTTGTCAGTGATGTGGTGAGCTACATAGCTGGCTTCATTTGTCAAAAATTGGCCAAAAGTTGGAAATGTGCTGTTTGTGTGTCAGCAACGGTCAGCAATCCTACCTTCTCTGAGCTTATTGAAGGAAAAAAATAGGGGAGGTTTAGTATATCCTGGTTTGGAGACTGAAAAATTATGCCAAGAAGGTGAGAGGAAGTTAAGGTATTTTGAGTATCAGAATTGGTTGAAAAGAAAAAGTATAATTCAAACTTTAATTGCCCACACTTTAGAAGATGTCAAAAGCGGTCTATTTCACTCTTTGAATGACCATATTTTAGAACAAGAAGTGCTGCATGACCATAGAACCTTGTTAATGAAGTCCATTTTACATGACTTTTTTCGAATAAGATTAAACCATATAGCTCAATCAATCACTTCAAGCTTGCAAAAATTAAAAAACAGAAGTCAAAGTTCAAAACTAGTTCTATTCAAAGGCCATTAATATTCATCGCAACTAACTATGGCTGAAATAATTGTAATTTACTTGGTAATATAACTTAACTAGATTAAATGCAGCTTAATTTTTGAAGGAAAAAATTTCTTCTTTAATCAATATCCACAGAACAAAATGTTTAAAATTTCAATGATGACTATGTTTTTTTCCTGAAAAAAATGGGTTACGTACATTGACTTTTATAGAAGTTGGATATCTTTAATAAAAAATTTGGTTAAAACAAAATTTCGGCATTTATTAATGAACAAAGAGTTCATGCGAATTTATCAAATGTCTTTATAGGTTATTGATAAGTTTATAATAAATTGTTAAATTATACAGTTAGAGCAAAGTTGGCTAATTTAACAAAACAGTTTGTTTTATGATTTCATGTTTTCAAATTTAAGAAATTCTCATTCACAATTTGAAATTCTATATGTTGTTCTATTTTTTAGATGAAAAAAATTTATGACTATAAAAATAAATATAAGAAATAACATTAATAACCTTAAATTCTTTGGAAACACTATATCATTTTTTAAAATTGAACGTAAAATAAATAAGTTTTGATTATATTATTTACTAAAGAATTTAGGCAAGGCATATAAAAGGATTTATTTCAGAGGTCTATTTATTATTATAAGTCTATTTAAGGAGCATGATCCATAACATCTGAAACTAGTCAATTTATTTCGGAGAGCGCCTCAGCCTCCTTACACCCTGAAATTTAGTTTTTTTTGTACCTTAAAAATATTGCTTTCAATTTTTAAAAAATGATTTTTTTAAAAATTCAAGTATATAATTTGTTTTTGTTACAGTCAGTTGAAGTGTTATATTGTGTAAGATTTAAAACAAATGAAAATCATATTCACATAAAATCCAATTATTTCGATTTCTTCCGTTCGTTAGTTAGTTTTCTAATGAACTAAAATTGTAACGTTTCACTACTTGTAGAATTACTACTCATTTCCAAAACTCCTCATATTAGCTTCGACAAATGTGGCGATAAGAAGCCAAAGGTTCCTCTTTAGTCACGTGACGAGTGTATTTTCTACCTAGGTACTGGCTTCATTCCCAGTGCGGTTTTTTATACAGCGTGAGAGGTCTAACTATAATCCTTAGTCTATGGATTTAACAGAGCGCACGAACTCTTCGATTCGAAATCTTCGAAGCCTAATAGTTATTCTATTTGGCCCTTGCTAAAAAGTTTATTTAGACCTCTATATTTATTGTAACTAAAAGGTAATGTTTGATATGCTGAAGGAAAAGTTTTTGTTAGGTATTTGTCCATTTAGATATCTCATTCATACTCCATTTCATGTTTCATACTTTCATTCTCGCACGCACACTTTCATTCCACATTATATTAAACCAGTAAATAATTAAGGGAAGAAAAAAACATTATTTACCCGGTCGTCGAACTGGTATAGATTTGGTTCGTCGCGACTGGCCGTCTCAGTGAGGGGAATCAGGGTGTTCAATTGTCTACCATAGTCCTTAAAAGGATAGGTACGGCGAAACACGCCTACCCTATTAAGCACCCCTATCAGTTGAAATTGGCGAACTCCCTCTCTCAGGAGTGAGAAACAGGTCCTGGCGTTCTTGTCTGCAAACCACATGCCTTGCACCCATTTACACTATTCAAACACGCATATATCTAAGAAACACTCTTCTCCATACTGTTGTTGGGAATTTAAAGCTGCGGGTCAATTTCTAGAATTCAGAATTCCATCAAAATGCGTTGTTCCTCTTTCCGTGATGCCTTCTGTTCGCTCGTCACTCTAGAAACTGAAAGTCAAAATTGAACAGGTTCTAACTGCAATAGGAGGAAGGGTTCAGTTTATATTAACGTCCGTTTTGAAACAACACAACGGCTATTTGGGGATGAAACCCGCAATATTAAATCGTGCTCAGATGACAAGAACGACACCCAAGCTCGCAATTCCCTCTCCTAACTTACACACCACAATACCCGATGGAAGTCCGACTCACGTCAGATTAAACGAACACAAAGCCCACAAATACGGCGGACCTTCAGTGGCGTCGCGCTCATTACCCGATTAATTCTACTCTACAAAAATGGTGGGAGTTACGATCTTATAACTTTGGATTGGGAGAGGGAAGATTTTTTAAACCAGTTATCCAATCTAGAAAACAGGTTTCCTTTATTTCGCAAATAACACAATATTTTTAAACTATTTATGAAAAACAATTTACATTCTTCTGAAGATAAATAAACTAAAAAACTCTACTAAATTGTTTTTCATTAAATTTACTTACCTATCACTCTTCATTAAAAAAATCTTTAGATGGTCGAAATTCTGCAACCTCTGTTAATAATATCAGGATCTTTTTCATTTATTCATGATAAAAAAGGGACGGGGCAGAAAGTTGATAAATTATAACAGATATTCTGTATCCCGCTTGTGACTTACTTTCAAGAAATCTACCCGATTTCTTAAGCTTCTGAAAACACCTTCCAAATTATTTCCTAGTATCAAGAAGACAATACTCCAAATTATCAAAATCAAACTCTGATCCTTAATATTTAAGACACACTAAAATACAATAATCGTTGCTAAACTCTAAAGGATACAATCACTGAATGTTATCACGAAATAAGCTTACGTGCGCGTGCTTATTAAATTTTCATTTTTAAAATGATGGTATCATTTTTGATCATGATGATCATTTTTCCCCATCTAATATATATAGATTTAGAAAAAATAAATTACATGCTTAACAAACGGGAGTAAATGATTGAGTCAGAATGAGAAATTCTATATGATCAAAAGTTTCCGGACACTTTCGGATTTACACATTTTTTCGAACTTCACAAGAAAGGCTCGATTAAATGCACTGGAACTCAACCATGTGTATAATAAATAGTCTTAAATTCGCATTTTACATTGAAGATTCTGTAAAGAGGGTATTTAGGGAACCGAACAGAAATTGATGAAGACGGAAAGTGATTTAAGCTCACCCCGTATCACAGAAATCTGATAATGATACTGAAATTAAATCAATTGTTATGCTTAGATTGCTCATCTCTTACATGTGCTAACGTAAAATTAGCACGTATATTCTAAACGATATAGAGGTTTTCTAAGAAAATCCCAAATTTTTCCGTATGATTTTGGCTTATAAAATGCAGAGTTTTAAGCAAATTATATGAGATATAAGAATATTCGACAATGTATTACAGAAGTACAGTATTAAAATTTTAAATGAATACTTTCTTTATTAGAGAAAATTAGATAATTTGTAGTAAATAATTATATACTGCGGAACTGCGAGACGTAGCGTACAGTTTCTTTCAAAACTTCAAAGACAGATGTATATGGGAACTTATCTAAAAATTCTTGTTGCATAGCATTCAGATTTAGAAAAATAACTGCATAGAAGCGACTGGCATTTTAGTTTCTCTCTAGGATAGAATCAAAATGACGAGGGATTTTCCACAAGCCGTTTTATTTAAACTTCATTTTTCAAATATTTGTATAGAATTAAATAAAGGTTAAAAATGCTGAATACCTAGGCATAAATATAAACAAAAAACGTAATTTAAATAGCATTTCGATAATTCCTATTCAAAGATTCAAGTTTAAAAAATACCAGTTTGTGCAAAACCCCTCATCATCATGTTCCTCTTAGGAAGAAAAACAAATTCCTCTCGTTGCAATGCCAATATCTTTCTAAATCTTAACGCTATTCAACTGAAATTTTTATATAAGTTACCTTATACATCTGGCTTTGGTGTTATGATAGTAATATTACGCTACGTGCGGCACATGCGCAGTAAAAAATTATTTACTACAAATGGACATACTTTTTCTAGTTTCCAATGTCTTTACTTCAAATTTTAAAATAATGTTTTTCTAATACATTTTGGAGTATTCTGTAAGTTTGGCATAATTTTGTAAAACAAACTCTGCATTATATAAGAAAACACATGCGGGAAAATTTTCGATTTTTTAAGAACAATTTTATATCTTCTAGAATATAGTGCTAATTTCAAGAAAATAGATGCAAGAAATGAGCGTATTTGGCATAACCTATGCTGAATTTTGCAAATCATTGTGAGCTTTCTGTGAAACGGTTTGAGAAGAAATCCCTTTTTCACTTCATTAATTTCTCGTCGGTCCCTTAAATGCACTCCTAATCGAATCTTCACTGTAAAATATGAGTTCAAGCCCATTCATCACACTGTCGAAGTCTAAACGCAGTTTTTTCAACCTTTCTTTAAAATTCGGAACAAAACAAGTCAGAATTTAATCAGGATTAAAAAACGATTTTCCAGGTATTCGTTATATGCGTACTTTCCTTCTTAAGTGAGATTTTTTTCCCGTAGAAAGGGGGGATTGAAAAAATTGAAAGCGACGATTAAACGATAGATGGCGCTGATATTAGCGAATGAAAAACTAGAACTAGAAACAATACAATGATCGCCAGCGGCAGCCACAAGAGACGAAAAGAATTCATCTCGTCATGGTAGAAGTATTCCAACATATACACGATCCTGCAGAATGCTAGTTTCTGCAAACCACTTAATAGTGATTATTAAACCTGTAAGTTTTCCGGTTTTCATATCTTTATGCTGTTGAAAATTTCGCCAAGCAATCTACTTTAATTTAATATTAACATAATAATGTTTTGCTAACTAAACGCTTGTCCAGATTACTTACATGTTTTCAGACTCGCCAACTGATAATTCCAGTGATTTAATTGTTAACAGGTCGTTTGAAGGAGCCATACTACCTTATACACTGAATCAGCGTAAATATGTATGCCAGCATATGTATGTAAAAGTTGATGACAAAATGTTTTCTTCCGTTCAGAAGCTGTCGTGTGGGTAATCTGAGACTAGAAAAACTGAACCATATGCGTCGTCTAATGCTGCGGCCTCTTATACAGGTTAGTAGTGACTAGTGAAAAATAAAACTGCTTTGCTCAACATCCGAAGCCTGGTTTACTGCTTGGAAGGCAGCTATACTAATCGTTAATTGAATTGTTGCTACTGCAGATTTATAAATAGAATCTGCATTTTTTCTGCGTGGTTACTGCTTATAGTGCCGGCCGATGGGGATTTCTTGCACTAAATGTTTTCAAGGCCAAAAACAATTCTGCAGCAATATCCAGAAATGCTTCCTGAGGGACGATTTTACAATCCGCTTGTTTCATAATGGTTTCTTGAAATGTCTATGGATTTCTTTGCCCACCAATCCTATGGGCGAGTTTTCTGATTTTTATATTTTGGTTTCACAGTACTTCCGTGTTGAGGGTTCACTACAGTTTTCCAGGTACACTCCAATTTAAGCGATCGCCTATTCCATTTAGATTCATTATCAAACGCTAAGTTAAAATCAGTTCTTTTTTGAGGCCACAAAGCGCCAAAAGAGCAATAAAGAATAATTATGGCAAACTTTTAACAAAATATGGCCCTTATTTTAAGAAAGCATTGGGATCTACAACAATAGGAACTTGAAATTTAATATTTTCAAAGTATCTTTAAGCCATAACATTAGAAAACTCCACTTTAAATATTAATTAACATCTTCACACAGAGTGTTGAAAATTTGAAAATGCCCATTGACTTAACATTATCACCGGACTTTGATGGGTAAGGAGGAAACGCAAATATAATAAAAGCGGAAGACTTGTCCATTTATAGAGTTGAAAAATAAATAGGGTAGGAACATAGGATATAAACTGGCTTTACAAACAGAAATCAATAAGTTTCGATATAAAATGAGATTTCAGCTATGAATAGTTTAGAATGAAGGTTTGAGAAATTCTAAAAAAGTATTACCACTTTTAATATTGCAGGAATTACTATATAAAATTTTTAAATTTAACATTGCACAATATTTTATCTTTGCGTGAAGTTTTCCTTTATATAAAGCGTAGATTTTTTTTTACTTGGGCTGGTAAATGAATATTAGTATTATTTTTAATTTGGTAGGGATGTGGAATGAAAACGTGAATGTTACAAAACGTGAAGATAAAGGTTCTAAGATTGGATCTTAAGCATTATCTGATACAGTAAAGGAGTAAGAAAAGCAATGGCAGTGACAGAAATACAAATCACTTTTCACTCTTCTCCCCAGCCTCCTAATATTCCACGGAAGTTAAAACGTTTCCGGAGTGAAATTCCTGCAATACTAAAACATAAATTAATGGAAATTACGCCCTTTTTAGGACTTTCGGCCTAATTAAACATCATCTTCACATTTTACCTTATCGGTTATTTTGCAAAAAATGTATCATTGTTCAAATGACTCAAAGTAGATGATATTATTTTCTTTTTGATGCGTCTAAGGAGGCGGAAGTACTGAGGTTTCAAGTGCGCAATAAATGACAGCAGCGCCGTCATTTGAGGAAACTGGAATCAATTAAATCCATTCCCACCAATTTGAACGAAAAGCAATCTAAATGACGCCATATTGGATTTTTGGTACAGTTAAAGGGAAACTTTATTGTTACGCATAACATATCTTGGATAACTTATCTTGATTTGAAATATTATTTTAGGGAATTATCACAATTATGTTGGAGGAAATCGATGGTATCTAAAAAGTTAATATTATTCAAGTTTCTCGGATGATGCCGGTTTATTTTGGTAACATTAACGTTTTCTTTTGAAGAAACAGGAGGGCTATTTTTGGATGAAACTCGTAATTTTGGATCACTGTTAGATTACGAGGACGGCTTCTGAGCTTGAACCTCCCTCTCCTAACTTCCGCACCACATCAAGGGGAGGAAGTCGGATTCACGTCAGATTAAACAGGCACCAGATAAACAAACATGGCGGACCTTCAGTCAAATCGTGCTTCCCCCTAACCCGATTCAACGAAAGAACAACAAATTTTTCTCTACAGAGATGGTGGGAGCTACGATCTTGGGTTGTGAGAGGATCGGTTTGGGAAAGCAGTGGTAAAATTTGGAAAAACAGTTTCCTTTATTTGACCAATAACACAATATTTAAAAATTATTTATGAAATACAATTTACATTGTTTTGAAGATAAATAAACTTTAAAAAACTATACTGCTTTTTTTTATTAAATTTACTTCCCTACCACAGTACATTAAAAATATTCAGACGTTCGAAATTTGGCAACCTTCCCCTATTAATAATATTAGGATCTTTTTTCAGTTATTCAGGATAAAAAAAAGTACCAGGGCTGATTTCCAAATAGGATACTAAAAAACCTCGGTATCTGATTGTGATGTCGCCCTCAATGATGAAGGGGAGAGATATTTGATAATTTATACCAGCAGTTCCCAATCCCCCTTGTGAATTACTTGCTAGAAATATACTCGATTTCTTAAGCTTCTTCTTCTTCACACTACGGACAGCCCCGCTTTTGAGATCGTGCGATCTCTTTTCGCAGTTTAGGTGGCTGCCCGTAGAAAAAAGCGATCAACCTACCCCCCACGGGGCACACAGGGCCCCGCACCCGAAAGCCGTCCCCCGAACGACTTTATTTAGAAAGCATTATTACAACAATCAAAGTAACTATTAGGTATTACAATAAAAGATTATTTTTTAAACAGATGGGGTACAAAGCTGTGTTTAGATGCGGGTTTCCGACAGAATTGAGACCCGTTCTTGATTATATGCATACTTGATGCATGTTATCGGCATTAAAAGAGCACTGATAGAGAAAGATTTCTAAATGCTAGTTGTGACATTAACATTTTTACAATTACTGGAATTTGCATTATTGTTTCAATGTTATTGCAAATGGGTGAAAATTGGTTGGTACCATTTTGATAAGATCATTAAACACCAATTGTTGAGATTATACTCTATGTATAGGGAAGAGGTCAATGCCCCTTACCAAGGGGAGGCTAATAGGAGATAACAGACCAATTGGGGATAACAGGCCTATCCCATTTCCTCGATAACTAAGGTATTATTATTGTTAATAATTGTTTGATGGTTACAGCAATGGTGATATCATTCAGACCGAACATTTGTAGAGGTTATACTGGATGCGTCTCAAAGAACATATATCTTATGGGAGACCAAGTGCATTTGAAAAACAAGTTGAGATATGTATTACAAAATATGATGCCAATCGATGAAATATAAGGTAGTATTTACATATATAGAATAGTTTCTGTTAACAATTGCACACAATAATTTTCTTTTACAGACCTGCATTCGCTGATGCTTGTTGTCGGCATTAACTGAACATTGATGGAAAAGATTTTGAATACTAATTATGACAATTACACTTTAACAAATGTTAAAGTTGCATTATTATTTCAAATAATTACTATTTTGATTAAAACAGTTATTCCGGTACTCCGTTACATCGATGAGTATTGAGATTATGCTCTAATGCCCCTTCCAAAGAGAGGCTAAAAGGAGATAATAAACCTGTTGGGAATTGCATACCTTTTCCCGTTCCTCGAATAATAAGGTTAATTATGGCTAAAAATTATTCACAGCAATTTTAATAATATTCAGACAGAATAGTTTCATATGTTATACTGGGAGTGCCTCACAAAACATTCATTTTGAGTAACCAAGTGCATTTGAAACAATTGAAATGTTACTTACAAATACGATACCAATCGATGAAATATGAGGTAATATTTGCATATATTAAAGAAGTTTCTGTTATCAATTGCCTGAAATAATTTTCATTACAAACCTGCGTTCGTTGTATACTTGGTTAGTTCTGAAAACACCTAGCAAATCACTTCCTAGTATTAAGGAAACAATACTCCAAGGTTTAGAAAACAAAATTACATCTTTATTCTTTGAGACACACTAAAATACAAAAATCCTTGCCAAATTCTAAAAGATATAATTACAGAAAGTTATCACGAAATAAGCTTCCGTGCGCCTTCTTATTAAATTTTCAATTTTAAAATTATGGTAGTTTTACCACTAAAAAAATAAGTATTGTTATAACAAAATTGAACATATCGATTATTAGAGAGATTTCGAATGGATACAGCGGGTAGTGGTCGAAAGGTTTAAGGCGGGAAAATGGAGTTTCCAAAAAAGTCACAAATCAAGTCGGATTTTAAACAGGTTTAAAAACTATTTTCGAAATGTTCGTTATAATGGGTTCTATTCTTTTTAAGTAAGGAATGTTTCTCGTAGAAGAGGGGGGGCAAAATATTCAAAGCATAGATTAACCTATAGATGACTCTGATATAAGAAAATGAAAATTCAGAACAAGAAACAATAAGATGCAGACAAGTGAAAACGCTAACGAAAGCCGCAAGAGAAGAAATGAATTCATCTCTACGTTGTAGTAAAATTCCAACATGTTTACGATCTGCAGTATATGCCAGTTTCTTCAAACCACTTAGCAAGGATTATTAATCTGTAAGTTTTCCAGTTTTTATTCTGGATAAACAATAAAAACCAGAGCCGATGCCAAAATGGGATGTACAAAAGCTGCGTGTCTGATTTTGAAGTCGCCCTCAATGAAAAAGTGGTGAGGAATTTGTTAAATTATACAAACAGTTGGCAATCCCCATTTGGACTTACTATCTAGAAATATACCCAATTTTTAAGTTTCCTAAACAGCTATCAATTTTTTTCCTAATATTAAGAAGAGAATACTCCAAAGATTTAAAATTAAACTCCCATCTGTTTCCATTGAGACATACTAAAATACAAAAATAGTCGCCAAACTCTAAAAGATACAATCACTAATAGTTATCACAAAATAAGCTCCAGTGAGTCTTTTTATTTTACAATTTTAAAATGATGGTATTCATACCACTCAAATAATGAAAACCGAAATAAGAAAAGTGAACATATCGATTTGCAAAAGGATTTAGAATGGGTACGATGGGCAAAAGGTCAAAATAGAAAAAGAAACATTCGAAAGAATTATTTAAAAAGTCGGAAATTAATTAAATTCAAAAACGATTTGGGAGGTTTTCGTTATATGCGTTGTAAACTTGCTTATGTGGGTTTTTTTCCGGTAGAAGGGAGGGGAGACGAAAATAGAGAACGAGAAGATTAACTGATATATTGAGCTGATATAAGCTAGTGAACATGTGATACAAAAAACAATACAATGCAGGCAATTCAGTACCCCAGCGACAGCAACAAGAGAAGAATGGAATTAATTTCGGCATCAAAGTAGTATTGAAAAATGTACACGATCCTGCAGAATGTGAATTTCTTCAAACCACCTAAAAAGGATAATTAACCCTGTAAGCTTTCCATTTTTACTTTGTCCAAAATTGAGCAAAGCAACCTATTTTAATTCAAGGTTAACATAAAAATATATTGCTAATTAAAATTTAGTCCCGTGTACTTAACATTTTTTTCAGTCGTGCCGCCTGATATTCCCAGTGATTTAAATGTCAACAGGTCGTTTGATTGAGACCATAGATAGAACCACAGATATTTAATCAGCGTTAATAACATATGTAACATGATGATGTGAAAGTACTTGAACTCAGATGTAGATGACAAAATCATTTTCTTCCTTTCAAAACCCGTCGTCTGACGAATATGAGGCTAGAAAGGCTCGAGAAACTGTACTTCAACTTCGGCCATGTGATGAATAAGCTTAAACTCATATTTTACATTAAATAATCTATCAAAAGTACATTTAGGGCACCAAATTGTAATTTATGAAGACGACAAGTAATTTTTGCTCACCCCATATCACAGTAAGCTCATATAGATTTTAAATTTTATCGATGGTAATGCTTAATATGCGCATCGATTACATGTGCTTTTGTAAAAATATCATGCATATTCTGGAAGATATAAAGGTTATCTTAAAGAAATTTTTCCGCTTTTTTTGCATATTGCAGAGTTGTAAACAAAATTACACGAAACTTAAAGAATACCAGGCAATGTATTAGAGAAGCATTGTGTCTTAAAATTTGAAACATATACTTTAAATATCAAAGAAAATATGAGTATTAGTAGTAAATAAATTTTTACTGCGCAAGTACGAGACGTAACGTAATGATTCTTTCACTTCAAAGCCAGGTATATAAGGTAAAGCATATAAAAATTCCAGTTGAATAGGCTTTAAGATTTAGAAAGATATCGGCATTGTAGCGAAAGGAATTTGAATTTCTCTTTCAGAGTAAAAAATGATGGGTGATATTCCAATAATTATTTTATTTAAACTTGAGTTTTCGAATATATTTATAGAATTTATTATATGTAATTATATTAATATATAGAACATGCTAATACCTAGGAATACTTATAAATAAAATTCATAGTTTAAATTACTGTTCGAAGATTACTATTCGGAGATTCAAGTTTAAAAATATCATTTTTTCGAAAACTCTCATACTTTTGCTCCACTTAGAAAGAAATTCTAATTCCGGTCGTTAAAATGCCGATATTTTTCTAAATCTTCATGCTATTCAGCTGGATTTTTTTTATATATGTTGCCTTGTGTATCCAGGTTTGAAGTTGTGAAAGTAAGTTTATACTACGTGTCGCCCATGCGCAGTAAAAAATGATTCACTACAAATAATCATATTTTATCTAATATTAAATATATTTACTTAAATTTTTATGCAATGCCTCTCTAATACACTGTCGAGTATTCTGTAAGTTTCGTATAATTTGGTGGAAAAGTTTGGTGAAAATTTGGGATTTTTTAATAATACCTTTATATCTTCCAAATTATAGTGCTATATTTAAGAAAATAGATGCAAGCAATGGGCATATTAAGTATAACCAATGCTGAATTTTGCAAATCATTATCAGCTTTCTGTGAAACTGTTTGACCTGAAATTCTTTTTCTCTTCATCAACTTTTGGTCGGTCCCTTAAAGGCATTCCTGAACGAATCTTCACCGTTCAATGTGAATTGAAGCCTATTCTTCAAATTGTCGATGTCCAAGAGCATTTCCTCCAGCTATTCTTTAAAATTCAAAAACATGTGGATCAGAAATTGTCCGTATACTTTTGATCATATAGTATTATCAGCTCTGAATAATGTAATGTGAAGGTTTGAAAAATTGTGAAAAACCTACCACTTTTTTAATTTCATAATTTCCTATATAAAATTTTATTTTAAATTTAAAGTAAGACTAATAGATAAGTGGTATTTTTTATTTAATATAAAGCCTGGATTTTTATTCTTAGGCTGGTAAATTAATATAGCTGTTGCTTTCGAGAGTATAATATGAAATGGTGAATGTTACAAAATATAAAAGTTCTAATATTGGATTATTAGCAGTGTCCGAAACAGCAAAGAAATAAGGGGAAAAAGAAGTTCCTGCCACCTAAAAGCCCACGGAAGCAAAAAGGTTTCAGAAGCGAAATACCTCAATAAAGCACATCACTTATTGGAAATTTCGCCTTTAGTGGTACTTTCGGCTCAATTAAATTCCTCTTCACATTTCATCTTATCTACGCGTTTGTAAATAATGTATCATTGTTAAAATGATTCAACATAGATAATATACTTGTTTTCTTGATGCATCTGAGATGAAGGAAGTACTGAGGTTTCACGCGTGCGATAAATAATAGCAGCGCCCTTATTTTCGGAAATAGGAATTAATTACCACCACTCGCGCCATTTTGAGCGAAAAGCAATCTAAACGACGCCATGTTGGATTTTTGGGATAGATAAATGGAATTCTTTTCTTACGCATTGTATTCCACTGATATCTTATTTTGATTTGATTTATAATAGGGAATTATGAAAACTACTTTGGAGGAATTCGATGGTATCTCAAAGATTCCTATTATTTAAGATTCTCGAGATGAGACCAGTTTAGTTATAATAATTTCCGATTTGAAACAACACGATTGCTATTTAGGCACTAACAACGTAATTTTGAATCACGGTCTCATAACGAGAAAGTCAACTTAGCTCGCACCTCTCTCTCTCCTAACTTCTACACATCATCAACGAGAGGATGTCGGATTCTATAACATGTTTCAAACCCGATTCCACTGAAGAACTACTAATTCTAATCTACAGAAATTGTGGGAGCTACGATTTTTGACTTTGGGTTGTAAGGAAATTTGTGTATTTTCTTACGTCTATCGACTGTTCCGATCACTTGTCGATGGAATTATTAGAGAAAATCAAATTACCTATATTATACATGAGTGTGGCTATACATAGCAGTCTCTTCTCTCAACGTCAATTTTTCTTCGCCGCAGATTTATTCATCCCATAAACATAATCTTAAAAAACCTCTATTAACGTTAACTCAAGCCCCTCTGTGCGGATGAGTTCGTCGCCAGTCGAACCTTTCTGGCATTGACTCGAACTATGCTCAAGAACAAACATTCCTTAAGTCTTTTTGATCTTGGATCTCTTAACCCTCCCAGCGGCGCAATAGAAATTTTGAAACGTTTGAGAAATGCCACCTTCGTAAAACTTAGTTGTACTAGCAAACGGCAGCGGTTTTTAACAATGAACATCCCTTCCCCCTTTTTGCGGTTAGAGAATACTCCGATGTCAAAGGAGAGACATGACAGTGATTTATACTACTGTGGGCTCTGAGGGAAGAAATGGGTTGGAATAGAGGGACAGCAGCCAGTTTATCTTTGAAGCAAGGTATTTTGAAACCTGTGAAGGGGTGAGTGAATGGCCGTGGGGCGACACTTGAGCGTAAATAAATACGGTTTGAAAAGGTTGTTTTTTACGAAACATCAGCTGTTTAGACAGGTAGTAGATAGTACTAAAGCCTCAGCAGGAATATAATTAGATGTGTCCATGTCTCTGTCATTAATGCTATTATCTTCTATCGAGGTGAGCAATTGTCGTTCATTCAAGCAGAGACTCGAGACGAATCCGGTATTTTTTCCCCAAGAACTGTAATTTTAGGAAGGGTAGTCTTTAGACGGATATATAAACTCCGACTTGTTTTATGTTTTGTCATTTCTTTTTGATGTTTACTGCTCATGTGCTCTCGA
>BGPR01012342.1:0-10788 GCA_013235015.1 Araneus ventricosus
CTTCTTATGGCTAATCCATAATAGTTTTGAAGTTTATGAATAAAATAGTCTGTCAGCTTTCCCATCCCTCCGAGACCTTTGTGTTTATTTTTTTAAATTTTCTGAATCTATTCTCAGTTCTCTTCGGGAAACATTTAAAATAATATTAATTATATGGTAAAATTAAAAATAATATTAATTTATATGGTTGAAAATTTTGAAAATTGTTTCCCAATCGTTCCACTTCCAATTTAGTTTTCAATTCTGAAAACGAAACCGATTTTAGAACCAATTTTACTGAAAATTGGTTCTAGTTTTCATTCTGGATGTCGTAAAAATAAAATAAAAAAGTTTTGTAAACCAGAAAGTATGAGCTTTCAGATAAAAAAATAAAAAATAATTGTGAATTTTTGTAGAAATTCGATCTCCAAAGTAGGTGGATACCTTAAAAAAAGCAAAATATACAAGGTAAATGTGCTCTGTATCAAATTCTGAATCTACATAAACCTAGGTTAGCAATAGATAATTTTAAATGGTGGAAGATGGATAGTTGAAATAATTTTTTTAGCAAAGATAATGAAGCACTTTAAGAAGATGATAATTTAGCCACTTTGCAATTGTAACTACGGGCTATGAATATCACTGGCAAACAGCTGGTAGCCGATGACGGCGGAAACACAAAATAAAGTCAATATAAATATATCAAATAAAGCTCTTAACAATCTCACGCCAGTATTACTTCATTCCAAGTAAAACACGAATACTTACAGATGGCGTATTCAAAATCTAGAATAAGAATTGCTTCCATTTCCCTAGAAAAGAAATTCCAGTTTCACCCTAAACTTTTTTCATTGAAAGCATTCTGAGATGAGATGGGATGAGATAAATTTAAAAGAACTTACTAGAGTAGTTCTCCAAGTATATTTTCCCCCAAGGAAACATTCTATGCAAATCCAACTAAACTTTTCTTGATTTAGTATGTATTGTTATCTCTAGTCTAATTTCTCCAATCCACAAACCACTGCCCGATCGTGCGTCAAATATTTCTCCAGAGGATAAAATCCTAAAAGTTTAGTTTTAAGGAGGGCTTTTCAGTCTTTGAGTTTTCATTTAAGAAAACAAACAATTTTATTTCTCTCTTTATTCTGAATACCGTTTCCTAAGCTTTAAAGGTGCTGTACTTGTCATTTTTTTATGTACATATATCGGTATTATATATTGTTGTAATGGTTATCAGTGGTTTTTTAAAGTTTAAAATTAAGCTACAGGGATTTCAATGTTTAATTTTTTTAAGAACAAATATTTTAATTAATTTATTATACTTCATTACTTATTAAAATCTAGTGTACTTAAATTGTTCAACACAGCAATGCATTTAAGAATTATAAGAAATCTTGTACAACAAATATTTGAAAATTCGGATACAGAGAATCCTTGGTTAAAGCGAGCTCCTCGATCAAGCCGTTGAGGGTTCGTTATAGCAGAGTTGGTCGGTATACGCATCTCAGTAATAAAGATTAAAGCAAAATGTTAAATGGGGCGCTATTTTACAAACATTTAAATCTCGAATTAAAAATGTACCATTTTTGGTACATGTACCATAGATTGAGAAACCCTGCCATATTGGATTATAACCAGAGCAGAAAAAAAAGAAACCGATTAATGTCATGTATCTCCCAAGTTTATTTTCTGTTCAGTATTATGGGCAAAATTCGCTGGTTATTCATATTGTCACCAAGAAAGAGTCAGTTTTATAAAATAACATGATCTGTTTACAAAATGCAAGTCTAGAAAAATAAACAGAAACGCTGACATCCAGCTTGAAAGGCAAAAGACTAAAATGGAAAAAATTGAAATAAAATAAACCAGCGGGAGTGCCCCTCCCAAACTTTCTCGCATACGACCAGTAATGCGGGGTGGGTAAAGATCCAGTGATTAGGTAAATATTTTTGGGGTATTTACCCAAGGCCTGGTTGTTTTGAGAAAAAATTATGAATGGTGATTTACATGTTCCCGATTTTTACGCGCGCGGAAGTTCCACAACTTTATTTAACGTTTTTGAGTACGAAATCTTACTGCAGATATCACACAAGATTTCACCATACCTCTGGTTGTCACAGGCGTCCATCTGGAGAATGTCAGAATGAAGTTCCGTTTTAGGGGTTGTCATAATTTCCGAAGTGCGCGTTTGCTTCTCGCTACAATTTACTTCGTAGACCGCCAAGTTCAAAAGCCAACCATACTAACTTGGGTTAAATAAGCGAAACGCTCGCCAACACACAGTCTCAGTGTGTATTTTGAATCAAATTTGCAATATGAACGCCTCTTTTTTTAAAGGATTGAAACGAAAATTGGACACAAATTTACAATTAAGGTTAGAAGGCCACATACCAAATTTCATATATCTAAGTCATTATCTTAAAGAGCTATTGTGTTCACAATTTTGCGTTTATAGAGACAGACAGACTGTCAACCATTTGACGGATTTAGCCCAAAATTTTGTACGGGCCTACATTCCTGATAATAAAACTGTGTACCAAATTTTGTCCATCTATCTATTCAAGATTTGAGTTATAGCGTTCACATGAAAGTGGACAGACAGACTTCCCGGGGACAGATTTCGTCCAAAATATGATAAAAATTTACAAATGATGTGTCAAGATCACATACCAAATTTGATCCCCGCAGCTCTAAAATATTTGAGTTATAGTGTTCACAGACACACATACAGACATAAATTCAAAATTGTGTTTTTCGTACTCCGGGAGGTCTAGAGCGTGAAGATTCTTCAAAATCTCGAGTTCGAATTTTTTTATGATTACGATACTTTCTCTTTGTATACTTCTCACTTTGTCTCTTCGTATACAAGAAAGTAAAAATGTATACAAAGAACTAATGTACGTGGTGAAATTTAAACATCACATGGAAACCTCTAGAAATTTTTAATGGATAATTTTAAACAATGTTGCCAGTAAATTTTTAATAACTTATAGAAAGTCAATCAAAGAAAGAAACATAAAGTTAAAACTTTATTTTTCTTTCTTTAATTGACTTTCTATAGTTTACGTTCATTTAATTTTTGTAAATTTGAAGCAAAGAAAGTGAAGAAAGATTTATTTATGTGTGGCAATATTCATCGAACGGAACGATTTGACTTTTATAGCACTTCTTGATAAATGTTAAAATGTTTTACAGAATTTCTAATCTTTTACTTTCCACTGCATCCATATTTCTCAGCGCTGAAATTTATGAGGCAAAAAAGTCATTATCGGATGTTTCGGAGTCCGCGGATTATCAGCTTTTCTCACATCAGTGTAATTGCATTAGCATGGAAGCAGCTATAATCAAGAAGCAACTTTCGAGGGTTGTTATCGGATTTCCAGTTAACTGTTTTCCTCCCAATACACTGAGATCGTGGAAATAAATCTTTTGCCATTTTGTTGTTTGAATGTTTTACTTGTGTAAGTGAAATTTCCGAAGAAGCATTTCTTTTCATGTGGGAAAAGTATAAGATTATTTTTAGGATTGTTTAGTTTAAAAGTAGTTGTACTGTTTTAGTTAAAATGTATTATTTTAATTTCTCGCATACGAAGTTTGCAGTAAAAATGTATTATGTTGCTCAAAAATTTTAACCTCGAAGTTTTAATGAATCTCCGTCTGACTTCACAATGTTCATAAAACGACGTGTTTTTACCAAATGGCAAATAATTTGGAACTTGCAGACGAAAAATAGCATCTTCTTCTCATAATTTGTTTCTTAATAGGTATGAGGCACATATTTAAAGACAACTTTACTGTTAAAGTGAAATTAAAGTACTTATTTTGAGGATAAGTGAAACAGCGAAATAGTACTGATAAATGTTTGAGCTTGATTTTAAAATGTATCCTGCGCATTCTCTTTCCTTCTTTTAAATAAAGGAAGCAATAAAGATAAAATTTATAATAGACTGAAAAATGTAACTCGGTTTATTAGATTGCATCAATTTTTCGTACATCAAAATTATCATTTTTATAATTTTTGCAGAGTAAATTTATAAGCGAGTTCCTTTTTCAATCAATTTTGTTGAGAAGCAATTTCTTTTTCATCTTATCCATGTATTTTCAATTTATTTATATTGGCTACAAAAGAGTATTTCTTTCCTCTTTGAAATTTAAAAAAATTAAGATAGCTGGTGCTGCATCTTAAGCGAAGAAATACAGTAATTATTTATGAAATCATTGAATAATTCGGAATAAATTGCTTGAAATAAATTTCAAATGATGACATTGATAAAGTTTGAAATTGGATTCTTTATATTAGTAAGCAAATTATCAATAAATCGATCGGGTTTATCAAAAGAGAAATTTCGTTCAATTCTTCTCTCTTTCTAATGATACATGCAAACGCTTTCACTGATTAAGACTCCATAAATAAATATCACATTTTTCTCGTTGCAAAACAAGAGTTATCTTTAAACAACCAATATTGATAAACCATGATAAATGCGATAATTAGGCTTCTTCCAGCCAAGAAAATTTCTATCTATAAACCTAATTCCAGTTTTGGAATTAGCCCTGTTTGTTTTGCCCGAGCGAGAATAATTAATATATCTTAAATTTATTCTTACGTACGAAAACAGTTCTTACAGCAACGTATTTTGTACAATCATAACAGCAATAATAACCAGCTTCCAATCCATACCACAAAAGGAAAACATTGTCATTAACGACATTCCTGTCGAACTAAAAATCAATGAACGCCTCGTGCGGACACACCAGTTCTTAAAACTCAACAACGAACCAACGTTTTCATTCATAACAATTCTACACAATTTTGGCCATAGGCACGGTATCACCCGCTTGAGGAATTAGGGATATGTTTAATGCATGAGGCACCCCGTGTAGGGGAGGGACGGTTGAAAGAATGGTCTGCGGAAAAAGGGTGGGCATTAGATATATCGCCAACAACTTTTCTAGTCTTTGCCTCTAATGAGTTTGGAGCTTTAACAGTGGGAATCTATTATTTTTTTCGTCCTTCGTCCACTTGTGTAGCCTCTGGAACTGTTTGAGAAGCATTTGCATATGCATGAAGTTCTGGGAGAAGTGACAGTTGTAAAATTCATTAGAAGGGGAGAGGGAATTATTACTTTTATTTATTTATTGTCTCCTTTTTTCTGACAGTGTTGTTTCTGGACTGAAACTGAAGGCTGTTTAGTTTGTACTAATTTGGAAGTTTTTCTTTTTCAGAAAGGAGAATGCCGTTGCAAATGAGATGGTGAAGTTATTTGGTGTTTGGATGGTAATGGGTTTGTCTGCATATTTCGTAAAATGAGATGTCACGAATATGGTGGTATTTTTTTATTAGTAGAATAAGTTGAACAAGCAAACACTTTTAACATATTACTCAAAACAGATCGTTTCCAACAAAAGCTATGCTTCAAAGATTAGAAAGAGAGATTTAAAATTTATTTTAATAAATAATTTTTCAAATGTCCTGCTTTGTCGAAACTAAACAAGAACTTCAAAAAGACTTACAAAACAAATCATGCTTCAGAAGATAGAGAGAGATTAATTATTTATTTTCTGAATACTTCTCAAATTTTTCAGTATACTTAAGATATTTCATGGCGAATAATTTAAAAATAATACGTACGATATTGCAGTTAGAAGATCGTTGACCCAGCGAAGCAAGTTGTTGTTTTAATTCGTCCGTTCAGCATAGTGTCTGTAACTTTGTTATACAGTTACGACGAAACGCCTTGTTACTTTTCTAAACGACTTGTTTCAACTCGACCGTTCAGCAAAGTGTCTGTAACTTTTCTTGTTATATAGTTATGATGAAACGCCTTGTTAGTTTTCTAAACGACTTGTTTTAATTCGACAGTTGAAGCATAGTGTCTGTACCTTGCTTGTTATACAATTACGACGATAAGCTTTGTTACTTTTCTAAACGACTTGTTTTAATTCGACCGTTCTGAATAGTGTCTGTATCTTTGTTTGTTATACAGTTACGACGAAACGCCTTGTTAGTTTTCTTTCGAATTACGAATGGATATTCCTTGAGCCATTAAAAACGACATATTAGGAAGGATTTTTAATTTTTTATTCCGTTTCAAGGTTTATTTATTTATTTAAAGAAAAGCACACTACAGAGAAAACTCCATTTACAGAGTGCTATAAACACACAACATACACACAAAGAACAAAAGTCACAGAGAGTAAACCCAAATAAATGCACGAGAAAACAAAAAGTTGAACACAGAGAATACACAAAATCATAAAACTTTTCCAAACGCATAAATAATGAAAAATGAAGACACATAATCACAAAAGCACTAAAACACACTATGATACTAAAAGACTTTTTAAAAAATTAAAAGAAAATTTCCAAAAGGTAAGGATTAAAATGTCAAAACACGCAAGTACCGAGTCTTCTAAAAACACAGCAGGAGTTTAAAAGTTTAAAATGTAAATACAAACTTGAGATAAAAATAAATTGCAACACTTAAGTTAAAAATAAATTCAAACACGTACCCAAAAAGAGAATACAAACATTGAAACCTATAAAAGACATTAAAAAAGGTCGATTACATAAGAACACAGAAAATCAGAACACATAAAAATCTAAAATGTTGTAAGAAGATGGTAGTCGTTTAATTGGTTCTGTTTCGTGTAATGCTTATCTTTCATCAATAATTCTAGCTAAGTGGAACTCCATTCATTATACAATTAAAAATACCGAGACATTCAATTGGAATTTTATTAATACTGATAAAAGCAAGCATTCAATTAGAATTTTGTCTGCCTGTTTATACATGCCATTGTATTCTTGCATAAATTCCATTAAATACAAATTGAAGCACTAAATAACGTATGAAGGAAAAAATGCGTTGAATTGAAAGCGACTAGTCACAAACCAGACAAATTGTATCGTCTTTAAGAATGCAGGTTCAAACTCTAAAACTTTAAAGTTGAGTCGGATCTCCTGGATATTGAATGAATGAAGCTCATTCCTGACACTGATTGAAATCAATAAAGTCAATTTTAGCATGATAGTATTTATAGGTTGGATACTATCTGTAAATTGATGCATTTGTGTTCCAAAAGTCGTTGAAAACCCTCTACAGCATACACCTATGAACATAAAGCTACCAAATTTGGTAGTTACTTCTTGGGTAGTAGAGGTTCACAAAGAAAGACTTTTCAAAACTTTAATTAGATTTTAAATTTATTACAAACTAATCTATACTTTACCCTTTTATTCCAGCAGTTCTGAGCATATTATCACTCAAAAACCACTTTGTCTGAACTTTAAAATTAAAAATTAGTTTTTCAGTCATAGCAATTTTTATTCTGAACAATTGTTTTCCTTTAATTTTAATAAACTTGTTCAAAATTGATCTTAAGCACAATTTGTATCAGTGCTTTTTTAAGACAAGTCTTTTTTTTTTATTTCGCTAAATATTAGAGCACTATTGCTTTAAATGTTCCCTATTTATAAAATATCTTTTTTACCTCCTGAATAATTTTTGGATTATTGTAAGCTGCTATTTTCCCAGCCGTCACAAATTTTTGCCTACACCTGTTACATATTGAAATCAAGCGTACAATATAAATCTCTACATCATCAGGATCTTTTTAATCAACCTTCCAGTCGAATCCTATCGAAACAAATTCATCTTTTCCTATTCAACCTTGTTTACTAATCCCTGCATCACTCCATTAATCTCTTCAATGCAGCTCATGTCTGGTCTCTATTCCTTCCATTCGTCATTCAGCGTTCGAAAGACCCTAATCGATTGGATAAAGGCTTTGATGGCCAGCTGGGATGCACCGACGATTCCCTGTGATGGAATACTAATGATCGTCGGCGAAATGAAGTTCGTCTGCATCAAGTATTATCCATAACTAGTTTGTAATGTGGAACGACGTCGGAACTAGGCGGTGATTTAGGAGACTATAGATTCAGATTGAGTTGTCAGAGTCGTGAATTGAATATGCAAAGTGGCATTAGGGTGGATCGCTCTTCTATAGAGAAAAGAAATTATTATTAATCAAAACCTGCTTATGCGGAATTGATGTTCTATGATATGGAGATTAAGAGAAAAATAATAAAAAAATTAAATGCAAAATTCAATACTGCCGCAAGGGGGTTGAATTTTCGAAAAAACTTGAAAAAGTGCTGAATTTTGATTATTGATTATACGATTTTAGTTTCGAAATAATTGTTTTTTCTGCAATATAAATAACCAAAAGTGATGATTAATGAATAGTGAGTACTAAGTAGTGAGTAGTATAATGTACATTGCAACATTTTGTGACTCAACTTCCCCTCCCCATACCGCCAAATCAGTCCGGTTAAACAACTAGAGCAGTAGGCAATGACTTTGCGTGCTTTCAGAATTCTTCGAAGGGTTAATTCCCTTATGTGATTTCTGTCGTCAGCTAGCATTGATATTAGGACATTTTCTGGATGGCCAACAAATCAGTTTCTTTTAATAACAGGGTTAATGAAATCCTTCAAATCATTCGAGAAATAACGTGATAGAACGATTGATTGATGCAAATGCTGTGTCTTATAGATTAATTATGGTTTCGTTTGGTCTTGAACCACATAGGCGCATAGACTTTTGCGATGAATGTTGTTAATGTCAATAAAGCCTCGGATGAATTTTCGTGAGCTACATTGCGCCTGAGAATTCTGTTCGTGATTTTAAGCCACCTTGATTGGCAAACTTTTCCAGAATTTATCTTCGACAGACTTTCTCTGCAATGTCATCAGTTTATGACTTCACAAATTTCCATTAAGTACAGTTGATCAGTACTTAAGTCTTTCTTGTTAGTCACTTTACACATCGTGTATTCTATTGGCGTGGATGAAACTACAGATAGCTTCTCGCATCCGGCCAACGATTTTCTTATTTCGTCAGTCAAGACTTTTCTTCGGTTGTCTTCCATTGATAGAGTCCTGTCTTTTCGCCCATCTAAGTATTAACCAAACTGATCATGGCCATAATTTTTTATGACCTGAGACAATACAGTGGTTCTTGCCTCTGTTCTCCCACGCCAAATTTTATTTCTGTCAACAACGTTCAAAACAAAAACTTTCTGAGATAATGCCTACATCTTGAAGCACAGCTGACACGATGGCAGCGCCTGCTCGGTCGAAAATACCAAATCGAACCAATGTTCTAACTGCAGCTAAAACTTTTGTCACTACGGTTGTGACTGTGGTGAAGATTCCATGAAGTACCATTTCCGACTTATAGAGAGGTGGGAGGATAAAGCAGGAGACAGGAAAAAGATGGGATTGCCTATTGCAATAGTTGTTTAACCGGACTGATTAGACAGTGTGGGGAGCGGGAGCTGAGTCACAAAATGTTGCTATGTACATTATACTACTCACTACTCATTAATCATCACTTTTGGATATTTATATTGCAGAAAAAACAATTATTTCGAATCTAAAATCGTATAATCAATAATCAAAATTAAGTATTTTTCCAATTTTTTGTTGAAAATTCAACCCTCTTTCGGTAGTATTAAATTTAGAATTTAAATTTTTTTATTATTTTTCTCTTAATCGCCATACCATAGAACATCTTTTCCGCATAAGTAGGTTTTGATTAATAATAATATTTTTTTTAAAATCGTATAATCAAAATTCAGTATTTTTCCATTTTTTTCGAAAATTCAACCCCCTTTCGGCAGTATTAAATTTTGAATTTAATTTTTGTATTATTTTTCTCTTAATCTCCATACCATAGAACATCTTTTCCGCATAAGTAGGTTTTGATTAATAATAATATTTTTTTTAAATCGTATAATCAAAATTCAGTATTTTTCCATTTTTTTCGAAAATTGAACCCCCTTACTGCGGTATTAAATTTTAAAATTATTTTTTTTTATTATTTTTCTCTTAATCTCCATACCATAGAACATCTTTTCCGCATAGGTAGGTTTTGAAATTCTGAAAAAAAATTTTTCGATCCACTCTAAGTGGCATATTGAAATGTCATTAACTAGTTTCAGATGATTTTGGAAAGTTTTGTTACTAAATGTTTGGTGGTGTTTACACGTGTTCGTTTGCACTGAGTTCTTAGTTTCTTCCTGTCTAACCTCATATTTACGGATCCAACATAGTATGGAATGAAGTCGCTTATTGGCTCTCTGCGTCACGTGACTTGACTTGTTTCTAGATGACGTCGTGAAACTTAACAGTATTTACCGATGTCAGCATCGCAGCAGATTCGTCTTTTATTTGTTTTATTTTAAAAATGTATTCGTCATTTTCTTTAGGAAGATCCAAATAATCATGAAAAGAAGGATAAATTTCTCCATGATTCGATAGTAGAAGACGAAATAGAATTAAAATCCCGCCTATGCATAGTGACAGAACTTCACTAACAAGCAAGCCAAGTCACGTGACGATGCGAGCCAATGAGAAGCGACCTCCTTCCCTACTATGTAGGATCCGTAAATATGCTGTTTAACCTGCTACTTATTGATTTTAAATTACCGCCTGCCTCCAGTTAAGCATATCTTCTGTACTTAAATGCATTGATTTAACTTTTGTGAATTGTTGGTATGTAAATCTTGAGATAAGTTTGTCCAAGATTTCATTTTACTTTGTCTGGAAGCAGCATAAAAATTGACATTAATCCAGGAAGAAGCATTAAAGATTTTATCTTTCTTGCATACATATGTTAGAATAATTTTCTAAATACCAGTAATTTAACTGCTCAAAATAAGTTGGTAAAAAGGAAACAGAAAAAGAGTTAAATTACGTATCATTGGGATTACTTATCACTAAGAAGCAAGCTAAGTCAC
>BGPR01012342.1:10798-45342 GCA_013235015.1 Araneus ventricosus
AGCATATCTTCTGTATTTAAATGCATTGATTTAACTTTTGTGAATTGCTGGTATGCAAGTCTTGAGATAAGTTTGTTCAAGATTTCATTTTACTTTGTCTGGAAGCAGTACAAAGAATTGAGAGGAATCCGGGAAGAAGCATTAAAGATTTTATCTTTCTTGCATAAATAAGTTAAAATAATCTTCTAAATACCAGTCATTTAACTGCTCAAAATATGTTGGCAAAAAGAAAAAGAGCTAAATTACTCATCATTGGGCACAATTTATAATAAAACGACCTTTAAAAACCCATTTATAATAACTTTCTCAATCAACTATAATTTTAAATGACATGAAAGAGTTTCCGCCTAGATTGATTTATGTTTAATTTTTACTGAAGAAAGTATTTTGATTCGTTGTACAATCTCCATACTACCATTGGAACTTTGTTCACCTATTGGAAATTTTATGTGATTTATGTTTTTAAAAAATGACTTACACCGTAAATATAATGTTAATCGTGGTTTCAGATAGCATTCGTTCTCAAATTAAATGGGTAGTACCCCATTTATTGAACTTAGAACACTATATGAATATTGTCGAAATTTAGGAAACCTAAAGCCATTTTAGCTAAACAGCCTCAAGTGTTCTTGAAAATCTATCTAACAAACAAATAATGTTTTCTATCATTTATCGTAATTCATTTTAAACATTTTATCTTCTTTTAGGCTATGCAATATTGGACTTGTGATACAAGACCTGATTTGGATTATCTTGGCACGACCTCAACATTTTTCAGAGTCGAGACCATGATCTGTGATATGGGGATAAACTCTCGTCATCTTCATCATCTCACAAGGTTGTTCCCAATATAAACTTCATTAAACTTCATAAACTGGATTTTAATTAATAATATCAATAAATTTTTAGGAAAAATCTTTGCTTTGAATTCAATTCTATTCTATTGTGTATGTAATTCATCCAAGAAATGCGTCAAATTAGCCTCTAGTGTGACCTTTAAATGGCGTTTGCCCCTCTGCATAGTCTGCTAATTAATTAACACTTTGGAAGTAGGAAGCGTAAAAATAAGTTTTTTTGGAATTACCCAACATCAAAGTTTTAATTCAAGAATTTGATTTACTTAATAGTTTAGAAAAGTTGTGCATGTTGATAGATGGCATAAAAGAATACATCCACTTATTCTTTCATCGTATAAACATTGTCTAGAGGAATCACAGTTACGGTTTATCTTTTCATTTGAGCTTGCATCTAATTAGTATCCCTCGCACAATGAGTTATTGCATGTTTAAATTCATTTGAATTGAAAAAAAATCAATACTTCTGATTAGATACTAATCGTATCCGCAATAAGACATTAACACAAATATCCTGAATATGACTAAAATTTTACAACTTTAAGATAGGCACTATGTAGAGATTAAATAAATGGATAAGAAAAGACAAAAATAAATCTTGAAAATAATTATTTGAGAAGTCTTACTGAACCAGTTCGGCAAAATCTTACGCTTTCAACGGCGAAGCTGGATTCGAAGAAAAACGGATTTTCTTTTGATTATGCGATGTCGTCGGAGACTAAAGAGAAGAAAAGGAAAGAAAGCAAACGCATTTGAGAAGTTTAAAAGGAAGGAAAAAAAGAGGTTAAAGCGAACAGTTTTCGTTTGTTGAATAGCTAGAATGGCTGCGAGTTCATCGAAAATAAATAATAAAATAAGACGTATGTGTATTTGTGCGTCTAAATTGAACTGGATTGCTCTATATTTAAGGAAGTATCTTTCCTATTTCTGATTGAAAGAAAAACAGTTTATCATTCGATGTTCTTCGCTTTCCACGGCGAAACCTTCTTGAAATTTCAGTGTCTGGGTATTTTAATATTTATAAACTGAGAATTCTTATATTGAACAGATTATTTATTCATTCTATAACAAATGGATGGGCATTGACTATTTTACAAAGGTACGTCTCGTTAGTTTGAAAAAAAAACCTATAGTTTTTATTTAGTTCTCATCTCTCAGTTTCACAACAACTATTATACCAGGAAAAGTATTGCATGGAAATTGGATGAGGATCCTTTTCATAATTTTTTTCTGTTAATTTCTTTTCTGTAAGCTCTGCAATGTATAACGCTAGTGTTTAGAAATGAATCTTACTATATTTCTAATACATAACGTTACTTTTATTTAGCTACTACAATGGGTATATCCTGAGTATTTATTATAAGCTTTCTTAAATTGTATTTCTTGGGAAAGAAATAAATTACAGATTGTAAATAATACACAACATTGAAACTATAAAATGCGAGAAATACAGAAACATTATAATTTTGCACTGTACATTAAAACTATTTAAAATAGTTTAAAATATTACCATAAAAGAAATGTACGTTTATCGCCATAAAATTAAAGAACAAATTGACTTAAACATATAAGCGTCAGAAAGTAAATAGTAATTACTAAAACAAAAGTTTCCAACGATAAATCGTTTAAACACGCTAATACGTATTCACATGATGAATAATAACTCAATGAGCAAAAAAAAATAATTTTATAAATATTTTTGAGATATTCACTGAAAAAATATGCGATATGCTATTCCATTATTTCTTTCAAATTCTAAAATGAAAAACAAACATAAAAAATAATATTATTATTTTCCGAAGTAATGGGTCATCTCCCCTTCGCTTTGACACCCTCTTAACTCACTTGAAAACCAAAGTCAAGAAACCGTAACTCGAGAATAATTTTTTACGAGGATATAGGACCTTGAATAAATATCTTAGCTCGTGATTCTGCACTGAACCACGCACAGCAAAAACTACGAAATTTTGGCATAACAGCTGAAACCACTAACGACGTACGGAATTTTGTAACAACATCCAAAAATGTGACATCAGATGAAGTTAACCCTTCATGGGAAGGGATATCGTATAGCACAATTTTGGAGGAACGGCGTGTAGAGTACGCCAAATCGTATCTTCTATCCTCTTCTTCATATTTCTACCCATTTTTCTTAGTTTATTACATTAATCTGTCAGTAACCATAATAGAGAGAAATGGAGAAAAATAATGAAAGATAAAAAAGAAAAATTATTTGGCATATGTTGAATGAATGAGCAACTCCTACGAAAGAGCTCCAATTTTTAATCGATCGTGATTTGGTCTTCAGATGAATAAAACTTTTGGCAGTTAAATTGGAAGAATCGTAAATCCTCGCACGTATCCTAACTTATCAGTTTTTCTGCGTGCGCCTGTCGTGTTTAGCTTTTAATCTCATTGATGAATTGCGCCCGACCGAACGTTAATTGAGTCTGGGAGGATTGAGCTTTAGCAAGTGGTAGTAGGGATCATTCATTCAACGCCCAAGGGAGTCAACTCAACCATTCGGTTTCAAAACGAGGAGCAAACATTCAAACCATGCTTTCTCCTTCGGATACAATTTTTCAGGAAACAGTAAACAAGCTCTGCAGGAAGCACTTTTTGATTGAAACCTCAATTTTCTAAGTAGGTTTATAATGGGATAAAACTTATTTCAGTTGAAAATAATAGTTTAAATTTGTACTATTTAATGTTAAGTTCAAAGAAAAATCACTAACTCATTTTTTTTTTTTTTGGAGAAAACACGGTTTGAATGTTTGCTCCTCAAACGTAGATCGAATTTCCGTAAGGAATAAATACAGTGTGCCAGCTAAAGTCCGTTATCACCCCAATAATTTCTGAACGGCAAGAGCTGTAGTCATAAAAGTGGGGTCTAGGTATAGTAAAGTTGTCCTGCGCGACGCAAGGAAACCGCTTACAGCGCCACCTTGCGGCAAAATTCGGAGTTAAATGAATATCAACCTTTTCTCTAATAGGGAAAGGCAACATCCTCCGATACGTTCCTACTGCGATTGACAATTGCACACTCATATCATCGGCTTTTATGTGTTAATCGAGGCGAAGTTTTGCATACGAGTTCTTCTTCCCGATATCACATTTACACGCTATTAGTGTCGTTCTTCTCCCAATAACTCGCAACAGGAATGAAGCTTTAACGTCTGCATGGACCAAGTTTCCAAAAGCATCACCGCATTTGCGTATTAAATCCGACCATGCATTCTTTGATGAAAGTTGTTTGTTTCGATGTGTACTATCCCCTTTTAAAGTTCTGCCCATCTTTTAAGAAACACCCTGTATACCATTTGTTGATTTCCTAACAATCTGCCTCCAGCATAAATTTACTACATAACAGCAATTGCATAAAATGAAAATATTTGAGTTTTCTATGCTGGTCGTTATTTCTAGGTCCCTACAATGCCCTAAGTCAGAAAGTGGCATGTAAGCACTTTCGACGAGGAAAGTGGGCTTTATTATTTTGAGTAGGCTTTCAACCTACGTTTTTATACATTTTAAACAGGATTCTTGTGTATTTTATCGCTTGGATTCCTTTTTTATACTTTATATCCGATGTGAAGCTGAAAAGATATTCCATTTTTATACTCGCATATGCCGAACTTCCCGTGAAACATCACCCGGGGTCAAAATACATATTTCAGAATAGTGCTAGATACGTGTTTTTATACCCACTAAGTTTTCTTACTTTGTCAAAGAAATGGAAATATTTTGCTCGCTTTGAAAACGGTCCACAGATCTTATGTTCTTTTCTAGTGCCGACTCTGCCAACCCATCCCGGCAAGGTTTTTGATTTAGAATCGCGGCAACTACCTTGATTTTTGAATACACGATAGCATTTCTAAATCCTGCAGTTTAATCCAAAGATTCGTGCTATGTTTTTTTAGCTTATTTAAACGTGAGTATTTATTGGAGAACAATTCAGATTATTGGTCAGATTCTTCAGCTGTTCAGTATGCATTCGTATGCTTCCTTTAATATTAAAAGTGAACACATTAATCTGATATTCACGACAAAGCAACGGATTTCAGATCGTGATCAACAGAAACGAATGGAACTGAAGGATGTCCCAAAAATGTCTGCACACTTTCTATAAATGTGACTTAAGCAGTTAATAATATGCATCACATCAGCAAGTACACAAAGTTCCACAACTGAAATTAAATAATAAAAAAGAATCTTATCAGCTTACAATAAAACAGGTCAACAAATTCATTCTTTTTAACGACTGAAATTCTTTAATTGGTTTTGGATGTATTTGGTGTACTAGTTTTAAATATGAAAATAGCTATCTCTATATATTAGAGTAATTCGTATCTTCTTATTGAGATATGCAAGATTTTAAGAAGCTGACGTTGTTCTATATACGTACAGAATTTCAACGACATGCGACAGTTAATAAAAAATTAAGCTTAATTTTGCTTTACTTTCTGTACAACCCTTGTATATATCTTGCAGATATGCGGGCCACCTGCCGAGTACCTGTAGATGGCGCTGCCATCGCCAGTGACGGCGGAGTATCAAGCTGCCGAGAAGAGTAGAGACGACGATGTGGTACGAGATGCATAAACAACGTGGGGTTTTTCCGAACAAAGACAAAAGACGACGATGTGCCATCCAAAAGCCTTTGTAATGACGATTTGCTTCAACTGTATATATCTTTAACTGTAAATAATGCATCTTCAAAACGTAAACTTAATCCTGATAATATAACCATTTAGATTGATGAACTGTGTATTCATTTATTGAATCCAACACCACGCCTGCCTGTTGTCCGCCCACAGATATAGATTTTTATTCCCAACATTCAAGATTCACTACTGCGTTCAAGATTTCACAATACTTGTCTTTTTAAAGGGTTAAATCGCTTTTTCTTAATATGGAAAAGCATTTCAATTGCAAAGTGCATAACTCCCGATTTATACGCTGATAGGTACTTCATAATTTAAAATTGCTGTTATATATTTTCCACATTTCTTTAAAGAATTAAAATTTAAATTAAAAATTTTAAATTCCTAACTCAGAATTGAAAACTTTTGCTTGAGAATGTTAAACAACAAGAATATACGTTTGAGTTATTAAAATGAAAAATTTTGACAGTTTAGACGAAAAGTGTCTGATACAGTTGAGTTTTGACAATCACCTGATATATATTAACAAAACTGACAAAAATTATCAACTATTTCATTTAGTGAAAAAATATTCTAAAAGTGACTAAGCGAGATATTTTCATTGCGGGATATTAAATCCTAATGCTTTAATGGTACAAAAATTATTTTATCTCGTACATAGAATACAATCTATAGGAGAGATTTGGGGGACCTGATCCCTTTTTCAGTTTTTAATTTTTATTTTGGAAAAACAAAATTTTTAACACATGTTTTAAGTCATTATTAAAGGCTTATTTCTCTTTTTTGTTGCAGTATTTTGTTATTTTTGAAAAACCATTTTTAAAATAAAGGTAATTTTTTTCCAACAATTCGAAAAGGGATCAAGTGTCCCCAATTGCATGGAGACTTGATCCCTTTCCAAGGGAGACTTGATCCTTGTTACAGATGAATTGAAATGATTCAAATTAAATAATAGAAATCAAATTTATTGTTAACTAACATGTAAAAAAGAGAGAAAAACACATTTAGAAAAATTTTCATTATTGAAAATCACTGTTTCCCATATGAATGATTGTTATCGCTGAAATTAATGATCAAATAACATTTTCAAAGCTTGAAAAATCAAAAATAAATGTTTATATTCTTGCAGTTTGAAGAGATTCACCAAGCATGGCTGGTTTAAGTAGTTTTTTGACAATATCGTCATTTTTCCCACAACACTAATGTCACCATTTTCTGGATAAATAAATTGGTTGGAATGAAGTCCTCTTTTTCTTAGAAAATTTATTTCGCATTCAGATGATGAAATCTTCTTTTCAATTTTTCCTACGGAATGACTAATTTTCTCTTTCCGTGAAACCGTCACAATGTTCTTGCTAACCATCATGTGCAGCCACATATTAGCTTTCTACCTTTGTCAACCATCCAAAATCAAGGTAACCATATTCTAAATAATATTGATATTACCTAAATGTGACTTGAAAATCACAATGGCCAGTAGGGGGGTAATAAAATTGTTAATATTAATTTAACTTAACTTTGGGGGCACTTAATCCCAGGATCAAGTCTCCCCATACAATGGGGATCAAGTGTCCCTAATGTGCATGTGTTGGAAAAAGAATTGTTAAATCAAAAGTAAAGAAACTGTATTGGATGTAAATAACAACATTTAAGCAGTAAGGATTGTTGGTATATTATATCAATAAACTTAAGTAATTTAGTTATATTTAGCAAAAAATAAGAAACATAAACTACCTACTCCAAAAGAAGTTTGACTATAAGAAATCAGAGATTCCTTTCTTGCAACAAAAATAAAAATGCTGAATGAAATTCTGTTGTCAGATCTGTTGATAAGGAATCACTTTATTAGTGTTGCCAGTTTCAGAGACTTAATTGCATTTTTTCTCTGGTTTTAGACCTAGGGATCAAGTCTCCCTTACTCATACAACATCCGTACTTTTCGCATGGAAAAGAACATAGATTTGTAATACTGCACTTTAGACCTGTCCTTCTAAATACAATAAGACATTCAAATTCTTCAACACATCCCATCAAACAAACCTTAAAAATGTCAAAATATCCTTACTTAAACTAGTGTCATTCTAAACAAATCATACATTTGAAAACTCCCTTCTTAAACTTATTTACTTTTGAGACATCTCATAACTTCCGTCCTTAATTCGAAAATAACTTGGAAGTTTGTTGAATGCTCCGAAAATTTTTCCAGTCAGTTCTCGGGTAATCAGAGTGAAGGAAGCTCCGAGAATGGTCTTGCAGTTCCACAGTTTTACAAGTTCCCTGAGCCATTAATCTGAAGTAATGGCATTTGCCATATGGAACTCGAAATGGTTATTTTCCCCTCACTCAATCGATAGTTGTTTCCAAAGTGGAAGGGACTTGATGTTTCCCGTTTTGAGCACTTTCTTCGTTTTTCTATACTCATATCTATGCATTTGATCGAGTTCGTAGGTATTTGCATTTTTAAGATCATGCTTTGAATAAAATGTTTAACCAAAATAAAAAAAAGTAATATTTCTTAAGATTTTAAACTGACAGTATTGGTATTTATTTTAAGGAAGTGTTTTGGAAGGAACTTTGAATGAAATGAAACTTGATGCGCTTTGCAAAAAAGAATCAATGAAAAGGATGATTCTCTGTTATATTAAAAACATCCGATTATATTAGGTTTATGTTATGTGAAAGCCGTGTGGCGAGATTGCTACTTTGTATGAATTCCTAAATTATTGTTTGGTGTAATATGGAAGCCATAATATCGTGATATTGACTGTAATTTATTATCATCCTCATTATGTTAACCATTCGCATTATCAGATTTCAATTTCGAATTTTTTTTATTATTCCTTTTAAAAATGATTCGTATATAAAGCTAAATCAATTGAAAAAACTAAATATCATACTTTTATATATAAATGTAAACAATTGAATAACTTTAAAATCACAATTAAAAAATTAAAACCAATTTGATTTCAATTAGTCAGCGTAATATAAAAGAGAGCATGATCTTCTCTAAAAATAATAAAACGTACAGATAGAACAGAATCTAATTATCAGCAATGGTAGCATTAAAACGATTCAATATGTAGAAATGTTAATTAGCCACATTTAGAAATTTTCCATGAAGATAGATGGCAGCACGAACCAACCGCGAGTAGATTATGTATCGGTTTGCCTAACTGCTCATGCGCGTATGTTCTTAAGCGCTACGTGGTACGAAAAACGTTATCAGACGGTTCCTGAGAGCACGAAGAGCAGGTTGTCCTTGATACTAACGTCTAGCAAACCTTGGGTGTGTCCCGCTTTGGACGATGGACTGGTACAATGACATAACTTTACTTTTAACCCCTCTTTATATCTCAATGTTAAATATTCAATTCTATGTAATTTTCTATAGATATTATTAAAGCTTTAATAAAGTTAATCATCTTCTTACTAACGAGTAGTTATTTCACTGTAAGAAATTCCCTGTACAAACCCCAGAGCAAATACCCTCACCCATATATAGCCCTTAATTTTTCCATGTACATAAGTAGGCTATCCTCAAGCAATTTTTTCAAGGTAGTCTTTTCGAAGGGCAATATTCTGAACTTTAAAGAAATGTGCATGCTTGTTTTTCAAATATTCAGTTAGGAAAATTTTATTTAATGTATTCATAATGAAGTTTATGTCCTTATATAATGTATTTTTAATACGTTAAATATTGGATCACTCAATTGAGCAACAAGATTGGCAAAATAAACAGATTTTGAATCTTCATTTTGTTAATTAGCTTTATACTTGGAGGAATCTTTGAAAAAAAAAAGAAGAATCTCTGGATAAGTAATGATAAGAAAAAATAATAAAGTTAAGATAAAATTTGGGGTGAGAAATAAAGAATATGATTCATGATATATTTTTGAAATATATTTCATTTTATATAATCAAATAAAGTTATTTTGAAACAACAGACATCTTAATATTTTACTTCAAATCTCAGCGTTGCTATTCTAAGAAATATATTATCCCTATTTTATACCAGGTTAATTCTCGTAAAGAAGCTGAAGATATCCGAAACTTTTCGACACATTCGGACACATATTTGCAGGAAATCAAATAAGATCTGACATTTCAAAAAAGAGAAAGAAAAACATGAAGATATTTCAAAACAGCCGTCTTCTTTGTAATCAATCCATCGCTGCATTTTCTATGAAAATTTCAAAGTCTTTCTAGATTTCCTAGAAATATTTCCTCTTCATTTCCGTAATTGTACTGTTTCTAGAAATAAACAGATACAATTAAATTGTCTCAATGCTCTCTAAAGAACTGTAATATATCTACTTATTTAAAAAAATTAAGTAATTTATTAATTACTTCAGCGCGTACAATCTTATAATTTAAAACAACCTATAAAATTTATAAATAGAAAATAAGTGTTCATATTTATATTAAGAATTTATATCACATTTATTTATATTTTCATTATTAGATTTTCTCAGCTTTCATTGTAGGCTTTAAATTTCAGTACCATAATTTGCCTACATAAATTTGCAGGGGAATTTTTTATTTCACTAAATACTACACCACAACTTATAATTGCACCTAACTTTTATTGGGAACGAAAACAATTAATGAAATTAAAATAAAAAATACTTTGCCGTTCAGTTAAAACATTTGACTAAACTAATAAAATCCTCCGTCCCATTTCATGTTTTAGTATAAATTTCCTCATAAAAATAACGACTTGTTCCGAAACTATTGCAGTATTGCAGTCACTTTTATGTCACGTAGTTGTGGTCATATTTTAGTAGAGGTTAATTGTAACACTTTCTTTTAACACTTTTCCACTCCCAATGAAGTACTAGAGGTTTTTTAAGACTCTCTTCTTCTTCATCAATAATAAGAATAAGTTTACATTTATATGCAAATTTCTCAGTTTCGAAATCAAATATATTGATCACATCAATATATAGAACATTTATTTATTGTGCTTGGAAGACCGCAAATCATGTTCATCTCTAGCAGAGATATACAGTGCTCGAAATATGTAGAAGATACTTGCAGTGCTCGAAATATGCAGAAGATACTTGCTGCGCTCGAAATATGCAGAAGATACTTGTATAATAAAGTTTACAAATATCCAGACGTATATTTGCAGTACTGGGAATATGCTGAATATACTTCAATAATATAGAATGGAAATATGCAGAAGATACTTGAAGCACTCGAAATATACCTAAGATACTTGAAGTACTAGAAATAAACCTAAGATACTTGAAGTATTAGAAAGCAGAAGGTACTTGCATATTTCAGTATAGAAATATACAGGAAATATTTGCATATTACAATATAGAAGTATGCAGAAGATTCTTTCATAATACAGTATAGAAATGTGCAGAAGTATACTTGAAATATATATCACGTATATTTCTTGCAGAAATATACCTGATTTGCTAGATCTTGAATGACCGGCCATAGATTTTTAAGTTCGATTGACGGTACCCAGATAGCACTTGCATTTGCAGCAAGTTTAATTTTTATTTGATTTTTTGTTTGCAAGTTTGATTTAAGTTTTGATTGCAAGTTTTATTTTTATTATCTTCTCAAGGTAAATTTGGCGTGTCGATGTTGTAGCGAAACTGCTGCAAAGTAACGAGGCAGAATCGCCACCCTCGCTTGCAAAACAAGTTTGCTATGAAGATGTCATGACGAATTTCGCACCACGATTGCAAAACAAGTTTGCTGCAAAGATGATAGCACGCTTAGAAATAATCTTTGTCTCTGTTTTAAAAAACATCCGATTTTTAATAGCATCTCCTAGACCGTAATTCTTTTTTCTTAATTCAATAAGTCAATGACAAATTGTGAAAAAACTAACTTTTTGATAAAAAAAACATTTTGAAACATTTTCCATCTTTTTGTTAAATATAGAACTCTCATTTTAAAGAAAACTATATCACCTTTATCTTAATTTTGAAATTTTAACGTTTATAAACAAAATTGAACCTAAAAAACAGTCAATGTTTGTTGAAAAATGATAACTTATATTGTGTCCCATTTTAAAAGTAATTACTTTTGAACTCTAATTTCATAATTTATTCTACTAGCAAAACGTAGTTATTAGCGAAAATTTTTCTCTCTTTGACTTCAAATCATATTCTCAACTCAAAATTTAAAAAATTATTGAAATCAAGAACACAGTTTAAAATAAATCGTATAGATGAAGATGTATTAGAGCAATCTATCTTCTCCTCTCAGTGTCTATTAGCCGAGTAGTTGGAGCGTCAGGTTTAGGAAGCGGTAGGTCGCGGGTTCTAATCCGAAGTTGCGTTCGTACTCTGTTTTTGTTATAGTTTGCAATCAGTTTGAACGCGACGAGTTTGTGGCAAATTTAACGCGTGGCGACTATCTCGTTTGCGTTAACGTGCTGCAAACTTGTTTCAAGCTTGCACTCTTGTCGTGTCAAATTTGTTGCAAGCTTGCAGATTTGCAGCGCAAGATTGCTGCAACTTTGCTGCAAACTAAAATTCCTATCTGGATAGCTGTGACAATGGGACTTCCAGACTATATAAATATTTAGTAGGCATCGCTGTGAAAGAGTTGGTTTTCGGTATCGTGAAATGTTATTCTGTATTCTTATTCTGAATAGGGTTCCTTTGTAGTTGTCCATCGTTTTTGACGGTACGATTTCGGGTCAATCAGATACTGTATGCTTACAGAAAACGCTGTGGTGGGCAATGTATACAAACTTCATATTAGGCAACTGAAGGTTTTGCCAAGGTACTGATGACTGATATTGCAAAACTAAAACCTTTACGGCATTCGAACTGATGTTTTACAATGAAGTAGCCACCCAAAGTGTGGTGATAACGTATACTGAAGATACAAGAAGCTGATGAAGGAGGTATATGTATGGAGGTAATAGAAGCATCTATTTTGTTGATGAATTCACCTTAACTTTAAGTTTAAGGATACTTGCATAATAGGGTGGATCGAAAATTCGAAATGTGGATAAAATAATCGGCATAGGGTGCAAAAGTTGTCTTTTAAGTGTACTAGCATACATGCAAATTTTTTTCAACTTTGTTCAATATCTTCCGGTGCCCCAAGACACTTAAATATTTGCAAAAAGCGATTTTTATGCAAATTTCGAATTAAAAATTAAAAATAAAAAATGTGTTAAAGAAACGATTTTACGGTGATAAACGTAGAGGAAAAGGTGAAGGAATGATAAAAAATTCCAACAAAAATTGGAAAATTATCGTAATGAAAAAATATCGTGTTTGTTCGATATCACATTTTGTAAGTGTACAAATTTAGATACAAATAAATGCCAAAAAGACATGAAAATTCCACTTGTTGCGCGATTGTTTATAAAAGATCAAAGATTAGAAAGGAAAATGGTTATTGGAGGAGTGGACGTAATTGCGACTAAAAGAAAAAAGAAAAGGGAAAAAGAAAACAGATGGAAGACAAAAGAATAAAACTTAAAATGGTTAAAACTGATGCTGATGCTGCTCATGCTCAATTAATGGAGCTACTTGAGATCAACACTAAGTATTCCTCCACGTATACAGATACGGATGTAATTACCTTGGAATATCAATCACAAAATCGTTTAGATTTCCCTACCTTAGCAAGGGAATGTGATCGATACGGAATTTCAGATCGAGAAGTTGCTTCATTTGCCAGTGCTGTTTTACAAGACATTGGAATTGTACACGAAGGAGAGACTTCGCATGTGGTAGATCGCAATAAATTTCGTATACAGGGTAAAAAACTTTAAAACGCAGTTGCAGAGTCTACTAAGTGCAGTGTCTTGGTCTCTTTTAACCGGATTATATTTCGATGGGATAAAAGACAACATAAAAGTGCTAATTAAGAAGGACACAAAGTACTACCCAAAGACCACAAGGGCGGAGCATTGTACTCTTGTAAACGAACCTAGCTCTGTGTATCTCGGAAATGTTACTGCTGCAACAGGAGGAGCTAAAGCCATAAAAAAGCAATACTCAATTTTTTTGTATCAAATAATATGCAATTAAATGGGCTAAAATTGCAATTGGATATGATGGAGCAAATGTTAATACGGGGCATAAGGGAGGCATTATTCGCTTGATGGAACTGGCCTCAATAGACCATTACAGTGGTGCATTTGATTGCTTCAAACAAATGAGTTACCTCTCCGTCATCTGCTAAATTCTTTGGATTGTGCAACAACTTGTCCTAAAGAATTTTGTCGACCCAATTTGTAAAAAAATCAAATCCTGCGAGGAGCTACCTGTAGGTCCTTTTTCTTCAATAAGTGTGGAGAATATACCAGATAATATAGATAGAATAGTTCCCAGCAATGATCAGCAATATATATATGATATTTGCCTAGCGATGTCATGTGGTGAATATTATTCTGACCTGGTATTAAGAAAGCCTGGTTCAGTTGCTCACTCAAGGTGGACAACATTTGCAGATAGAATTTTAAGGCTGTATGTGGTCACAGAAAAACCATCTGACAATCTTATTATTCTTGCAACGTATATTATGAAGGTATATGCAACCTGTTTGGTTCCATGTCAAGACAAAGCCCTCCATAACAGAAGGAGCGCGGCATATTTGGAGACTTATCTCATTTTCTAGATATTTGGAACCCAATTTAAGAAATATGACACTTTTACTCAACGAAATAGCTTCTTTTGTTATCCTGAAAATTTTCTATTGTCAATGCTCACAGATAACAGAGAGAATATAGGGTCTTCAGCACTACGAAATCTAATTTGTGCTAGAAATGAAAACAGAGGATCATCAGAATTAGAATTTTTCAAGTACCAAAAAATAGACTTTAAAGCAAAGCATTATTTTGCACTTATTAATTGGCAACGAGTTGGACCTTTTGAACCACCTCTTTGATAAACGTGCCATTTAAAGAAATTGAGCCCATGGTAAGTTAGAAAAACGGAGGAATGATCAAAATATCCATGCCATACCCAAGCTGTAGAAAGATGTTTTCACATAGTGTCTGAAGCGTCCGAAAGTGTATATGGAGAAGAGAAGAGACACGGCTTCATATTGAATAGGATACAATCAAGAAGTCTTAGCAAGAATTATAATACCAAAAAGGATTACATCCTTTAGAAATATGTAAATCTTCCAACTAATGGAATTAAAAAATCTATGATGTAAGTTCACTTTTTATAAGTTTTGTGATTTATTGCTCTAACTATTAAATTTATTCTTCATGTATTATTATAAAAAGGCATTTTTAATTATTTTTGGGGCACTGGAAGATAAGAATGGATTTCAATAAAAAAATATATCTAAACTAATATACCTAAGACACAACTTTCCCACCCCATGCCAAAAATGTTTTCAAAACAAAAGAAAAAAATGTAAATTTTCATAAAAAATTCAATTTTTAACTATATTTGAGGCGCTTGGGGCACCGGAAGATATAAATGAATTTCAATAAAAAAAATTATATAAACTAATATACTTAAGACACAACTTTCCTGCCCCATGCCAAAAATAATTTCCAAAAAAATTTTTTTTCCTATACTTTTCGATCCACCCTATTGCATAATACAGTATAGAAATATGAAGAAGATACTTGAAGTACTAGATATATACCTAAGATATTTGAAGTACTAGAAATATATCTTAGATACTTGAAGTACTAGAAATATACCTAAGATACTTGAAGTACTAGAAATATACCTAAGATACTTGAAGTACGCAAGTGTGGGTACTGAAAGTGCCGCAAAACTTTGAGCCTTCCAAAGTGTGGTGATAACGCCTACTGAAGATACAGAAAGCTGATGAAGGAGGCCATATGTATTGAGGTAATAGAAGCATCTATTTTGTTGAAGAATCCACCGTAACTGGAAATTTAAAGTTAAATATCATATTATAACCGTTTTATATTCTTTGAAATTAATCATTAGTTACAAACATTGTTCAATTTGTGTTTCATTCATCATAGCAGAGGCATGAAGCATCAACATATTACCTTTTAACTTTCATAGCTATTGAAATTTATTAAAGGGTAGATTTTACAGGATTAAATATAACACCGACTTTTAAGCAGAAGTTATTGCGACCAAATTTGAGTTTACTTTTCACATTTTTTTATATTTTGCTAAAAACACTTTGATGGTTTTTATAACATAAATATTTATAGAAACCATTATGTTAATACGAGCATGATTGCCGAAACCTTTGATGTTCAGCCATTCCTCCGAAACTTAATTTTGTAAAGAGTTTTCCTATAATTACAGTAATTTATATACTGTTAAAATATTTTCTAAATAATTATACATATCAGTTTTAATTTATTTCAAATGTCATTCTTTTTTTAAAACCAATATATAAATTTGTCATTTATTATATCTATTGTCAATAGTATTTTTAAACAATTGACCAGATCAAAACAAAACTCAAAAGTTTGACTTGATTACTGATTTGAAAAGTTTGATGAAATTCTGAAATACAACCGAAATCTTAAATACATATGTCTGGTTATGAATATCTCTTAAGCCATGTTCAATAGAACGATGCTGTAACACATGAAAAACTGATGACAGATACTGTCACTTTTTAGGTCAAAATTCAACTCAAAAACCTAACACTAGCATATATTGATTGTGCTATGCGTGAAAAATAACATCTTCTTGGAAGGAGGAGTGATCCTTTTCTATTGTTTAAACGTGTCCAATCTGAAAGTGTAATATTTTAGAAAATCGTGAACGTTTATAAAACCCTTCCCTCTCCCAAAAAGTCAAAACCTACATTTCTTCACCTTGCTCGATTCACTGCAAAATACTGATAAGTTCAAAATTAAAATTTAGCTTCGCTTTTAGACAGTACGTTGATAGTTACTACTAGAGTATTGCCTCAAGATGAGGCAAACTCAATCATTGCCAAAACGCCTTTCATGACCAATATTTGCTTTCTTATAGAATTTAGACTGCAGCGCTGGCAAAATATGTCTGTGTATGAACATTAGAAATGAAGCGAACAGTAGAGCAAAATGATTCATTAATTAATACACCCATCACTATCGTGGTGAAGAAAACTGTTTCTCAGTGATTGGAATGTTGCGTGATTGTCCGCCTACATCATCATTCAACAGACCTATCCTTACAAACTTACGTTTGCCCTCCCCCCCTCCGCCACTCAGTAAAAGAAAAGAAAAGGATTTGGCATCACCAGTTTCTTTTATTCCTTTCTATGTTTCCATAATCCCGCGTTGATAAACAAAGGAAAAGTTAATTCAATACTGGGCATGCTGGGAAATGTCTTTGTATTTTTAGTGCCACAGGGTTTACTTATGGTATTTGAAGAGAACATCCTAGCTATACATGTGAATGTTTAATGGTTCATTAAGAATGTTTATTGTTGCGATTTTAAGTATTTGATTTTGAAATTTATTAGTTTATTGTTCCAATGGTCTCAAAATCATTAAACAAATTAATTGATCATCTATGTTTTTAATTTATAATCAAGCGTTTTGGACTTTGATTAAACGATAATTTTTTTACAATAAATATACTTAAATGCCATCAATACTTCTCAGATGATATCAATACTTCTTAGACAAGACGAAATTTCTTCAGCTTTATGATTAATTACCAGCTATAAAAATTACTTGATATTTTAATAATTAAAGTTGATTTATTTAGAAATCAATAAAGGTCGAAAAGAGATGTGGAATTTCTATGTTATATTTGCATGGAAAGCAAGCTATTTTTCAAAATTATTTGCACCTGAAAAGGTCCCTTGTTGCCTTAAATAGAAATACAGTTTAAAAGAAAAGAACGGACCTAGAGCCTAGAGAGTTTTGCAGTTACTTTTGTAAATATCTTAGCTCCATCTGTTTGACAGTCCTTGATCTCGGAAAAGAGTCATAAAGTTGAAGTTTCTCGGTCATAAAAAAAGCATGAAACTCTTTATTCCTTCGCTGAGCCTTCAATAAATTCTGCCTCATTTGTTACATATCACGAAGGTAAAGATTATCAAGAAAGGAATATACGCTTTTATGGATATCGGGACCTACTAAATCTAAGATAGAAATTCTGTTTTTTTGGAAAAATTCTTTGCATAACATAGAAGAGAGTAACTTGATATAACTTGGAATTCTTGTTGTCCTTATACTTTTAAATTTATCAGAATATGTGAATCTTCTTGAAACGACAGTTAGTCTTTGGAAACGAAGTTTACAGAAATATATTATTTTTATTTTTTTTTTATCTCTCCAGTGTTGGAACCAAGAAATCACATTTCTAACCATTTTGTAGCCATAATTTAATTCCTGCTAGGGATAACAGTAGACGTTCAAAGAAAGGGAGTTGATTAATTTAAATACTTTTAATCAAGCACCATAGGTCACAGCATACAGGGACAAACAATTAAGAACAAAACACTTCAGGAAATATAAAATATACAATCATCGGGGAAGAACACCATGTTTAATCGTCGACTCCAGAACATGGCCTGGTCGTCTCCTCCAACGGCCGCTAGGTGGCGAGCTCGGAAAACAGTGAGGTTACACATTCACTTTAATGACAATGGGCAAGTTTTTAACGATATTTATTTATTCGCAATATTGTACAAAACCTTCAAAACACGTAGAAAAATTTTACATGCATTAATCTACTTAAGAAGCAATTAATATATATTCTTTAAATATACAATTTAAAAAAATGGGGAGGATAATTACAATTTTAATAAACTGAATAATGTTTATTACTTATAGAAACTAATATTCGGCACAAATAAAAAGGTATCCTTTTAAGGGATATAAGAGATATTAATAAATTTCTAAAAATAATCCGAGGGGTTTTACCATTAAACCCAGATTTTAAAATTACAAGAGCATCATGGGCTTTTTACAAAGATTTAAATAAGTGTGAGTTTATTTATGTAGTTGAGATTCTGTCTTTATTATCAGAATTGTTTTGGTAGCGGTTGGTACCAAAACAAGTTTGGTAGCAGTAAAATGTATGATCATACTTAAACCTAAAGAAAAATCGCTCCTTAGTCGACAATATAATTTTTGAAATTCTTTACCAAAGATTTTAAAAACACAAACCTTTTTCCATAATCTATGTAAATAAAACAGATGTGCCTATTTTGCTTTCTTGCTCGGCATCAAATTTCAAACTCTGAAGAGATTTTATTCAAGTTTTGCTCACGAGTACCATGAAGCGTAAGGAAGATTTTAGTGAAAGTTTCATCACAATTAATTAAATAGTTTAACTTTTATTAATTAAAAATTGTGCTTCCACTACGCACGCTCAGTATTGCGCAAGAAAAGAACGTGGCGGCGCACAAGATTTGCTTGGTAAGTTGAATATAAAACAGACGAAACATGACAAAGAGAAATATTTAAAGATATCTTCTTTTACCTTATTTATATTGAAAAATATCTCATTAACTTGAAAATTGTTTTGAGGATTCCCAATACTTAAAACTCGACTCAAAACATGACAACTTGCACTTAAAGGTCGATGAAGATTTAATCTCACTGTTAAAAATGGCTGCCTTCATATTCCATGATGTTAAAACGCATTTAAGATGCAAATCACAATACTGAGTTATATTTTGTGCCATTCTTTGAAAATATTAATAACTTATGAAAAAATTAGATTTATGCATTTTTCTAAAAAATCGTTTGTAATAAATTGCAATTTCTTGAGAATATGAACGAATTTCACGCTTTGTTTTTTCACATTAAACGTCTGTAATAAGTATTTCCGATGTAATGCTAAGTCAATGGATTTCCAAATCGGAAGACTAACATATAAGCAGATCAAGTCAAGGTAACAAACCAGAGAACATCATGTAAGTAAACAAACCAGAAAACTCGTCCATACGAAATTTTTAAAATCTGAAGCGCAACATATTTTCTCATTTTAATTAAAAATAAAGGTTCAAACGACAGAAATAATTTATTTTGAAATTATGTCGAGTGCTTATCGATATAAATAAAATTTAGCGCCATAAGGTTTAATCAAATTTTACGTCATTCTTTAAAAATTAAAAATAACATATGGTGAATACTGGCTTTCGGAGGCTTTTAAAATCGTTTGTGTAAACTAGTATTTTCATTTTTCATTTTAAAAAAGTATAAGACGCTAAGGAGATATTGAATATTAAAATATTTTATTTATTAATGTTTTATATTTTATATACTATTATTAACTTGGAAGAATTATCACTAATCTACAAAATTTGCTTTGAATAAAACCGCTATCAAAAATTATGTAGGACAAGAGTTATATGTCGGGGCTTCTGCTAAACAAAGAAGGAAAAGAGCGTTATAGATTATCATAAAGTATGCTTGGAATGACGTGTAATCAGTCACGTTCCTAGCGATTATCTCACGTTCTTGGCACATTTATTAATGGCTTGCGCAATAGCACGCGGGCCTAAAAACTTTAATCTGTTTTCGATTAGGAATGATTGATATTACTAAGGATGTTTGTGTTTCTTTTATATGTGAATAAACTATTATTTGCTTCTTAATATGATTTATGTATGAAAGAAACAAAGTGTGATTAATTCCAATGTCACATCATTTTTTTAGAATAAATTCCGACTCCCAAACTTTCCTTTTAATTGAAGGAAGCAGATGGAAACGGACAAATTATATGCAATATTTATTGAAAGATGTACATTTAGAGAGGCATGATGGATTACTCACTGCATAGCAGAACAACAATTTTTACAACATGAATTCCTATTATGGTCAGAAACAGTCTCTGAAAAAATTCAAAACTTTAGTTTTTATTTATGTTATAAATTTGACTATCTTAATATATATGAAATCAATTTTCAGTTATATCTTGCAACTTTAATTTGCGATGCCTCGTGGAATCTGAAAGCAAGAGTTGAATTAAAATTCATTTACATATTAATTTATATCTTATATTTCTAATGAATATGTTATCTGTAATTAATGTTATATTTCATTCGTCACTTAATGTATAGAAGATATTTTTTCTCGTATTTTCAGAAGATTAACTTTAAAAAAATGCCGAATTTGTTAAGAGAGAAACCATTTGTAATTTAATACCTTCACTGAAAATATACTCAAAATTTCGCATATTAAAATAAAGGAATATTTAAATAAAGCTATATTTAATCTAATGCCATCTGAGAACTCTGAATACCTTTCAAAATTTAGCTTTCATTTCCTTTCTCAATATTTTTAAATTGTTGCTCTTTCAAAGAAACGCCAAAAAAAATGACACATAAATAAACTATTAACGATACTATTCTCTCTTAACGCTCAAAATAACAAAAACAATCCCAGAAACTCATTTTTCACTGAGCAGTTTTATTAACTCTTCGAAAAGAAATTAAAAAATTTTGCATTATCCAAATTAAAAAGAAAAAATAAAGTACCTGCATTCTGCCATTTTTTACATGAACTCGCAGCCATTAATTTCATCAAGACGTCAAGTTCAGACGTTTTTTTAAAAGTGGTGCCCTTTTTATTTATTGACTTTCCTAAATCGATAGAAACACAGACAGAAAGAAGTAAACTTTTAAACATGTTGCGAAGGAAACTGTCTTCATCTGGAGCAACTGGAAAAAGATATCCTGTCTCTCTTTGTTGTATTTTCACCGGTTTCCTTTATTTCTATATACTTATGCATCTTTGAAGGAAGCTCAGACTGTGATTATTGGGTGTTGTAAGCAGATATTTACTGTTAGTCTCATGTTTTTTCAAACAAACATGTCGACGCAGATAGATCTAAAATCCTTACATTGCTAATGTATAGTTAATTTTGCTATAATTTAAATATTTATTGTGAATACTCATTCCTTAATATTGCTTTAGTTGTTTTGTATATTTTATGATATTGTTGTTTTGTACTCTGCTATTTTCCAGCCTCCTGTTTTTCCTTTAGTTTTATTATTACTAGATGTCGCCCAGCGGTCGAAATTCGACCGTAGTTCATTAAAATTTTAAGTTTGGACGTTATTGAGGTTCTTTTTATCGAAGAGTATAACTCTATAATCATTGCATACAATTTTTTAAAATTTTGTTCTATTACGTCAGCTGCGAGCGTGTGCAAATACGTAATTATGCATTAATTTTTGAATTGTTTGAAAAATACGAACAATAGGAAAAATGAGGTATAGCTTGGATAAGTCGTATTTAGAAAACAATAACGCATTTTTTTGACATTTCCTTGGGTTTTTTTTTATTGCTATACTGGCCAGGTTTCGCCAAGGCTGCAGCGTTAATTCGCCTATCTTTTTCAAATTATATAAAATTTAAATAAAAAATTGATACAAAAAATTAAATAAAAAATACCTGCTTCTCCTATTTTTTTATATTTTTTATTGAAACAAAAAAAACCCGGACGGTTGAAAGGATAAATGTTGTCCGACTGTTGACCACAGACTTTTATGTATTTGACATTCAGTATGAACGTAAACAATAAATGTTTTATTTTATTTAATTTAATGTATTAGTAATACATACTATAGATAAATCCCTTAGAGACAATCTCTACTCTGTTCGACTGTTTGAACACAGACTAATATGTCTTTGACATTGACAGATTTGAATCATCCGCATTTTGTATTTCACTCTGAAGAGCGTTTTTTTATAAATAATCTAAATAAACTCCCTCTAGGAGTGGATTTCACTGCGGGGGATTAAATCAATTACAAATCATCCACTTTGCATTCACTTCAAATTAACTCCGCATTTACTCCGCTAATTTTTTACGTTAACAATGAATGTCTTATTTTATTTAATTTAACTTATTTGTAACACATATTATATGTAAATTTTATCTTTCTGCACTCCTTCTCCATGTGAACTTTAACTATGCCAAATCTCACACTCCTCCGTGCGCGCAAAGTGCTGAAAAAGGGGTACAAAGTTTTTTCTTCTCGTATTAATATATAGATTTTGCTTAATAATGTTTGTTATTAATCAAGAAATTGTATATAAGGGAGAGAATATTAATTGTTAACTTTAAGTACTTAGCGTTGTTAGACCACTTCACTCAGGGATATTAATTGGTTGTACTAATTGGTCAGGTAACCGAAAGGTAATCTTGGTCACGATTGATAATTTAACATCAAAAACCATACTCGTGTGCAAAAAATAGGGAAAAAAAGACAGAGCGGCAAGTCGTCATCCAATTCAAGTACCAACCGTTCATCTTCCCAATAGTTTGGGGACAAGTGTGTCTTTAATTGTAGATTTTCTACTGGTGACGAGATTTTGCTGCGGTCACGTGACCATCTATTTATTGCAGTCAGCGATTGCCCTCGTGTAAATTGGATATCACGAGATATCCATCTATCATTTAGTGTACAGCCGTCACTATTTTGGACCCATCCGGTTAAAATTCGGTTTTATTCGACGGGAAATAAGTCCCGAAAAATATCCTGTCAACCTATAACTCTTCCTTGTCTTCCTTCAGATCGTTTATTTTCTACTGATCACGACTGTCTATGGTTCAAGGGAGGTGTTTCATTATTGTATACGATGACAGGATGCTATTTATCACAGCTGCCATAAATAACCAAGTAATCACGACAGAATAGTGTCAGCAATCTTTCATCATAAAGGTAAGTTGAAAGAAGGTACCGTGTGTGTTTGATTTGCTTTTATGACACGAAGACCAAACTTAGCCATACTGTACCAAACGTTTGTTGTTTCTGAATTACACATAAATTTTAAAAAAAAGCCTACAGCTGTCAAAACTGAATCATCTTGATTGGTTGAACGTCGCTTAAAAATACTACTAATAAAACGCTAACATGATAATTGTCCCCTAAAATGGCAATTAAATCAACATTTTTTTTCTCCAAAGTGCGCTTATCTTTGAATATAAAATTTATTGCATTCACTTAAAATTTGCTTAATACTTAACCCTCTTGCATCGAGCGAGGCGGTCTCGGGCGGTCCAGAAATTTTCCCTTAGCAGCGACGAAGGCCGGTCTGAGGCGGTTGGCTCCTTTTGAGGGAGGGGACTTTCTGAGATCGCTTAGGAGATAATCGCGAAAGGGGGTATAATTATCCTTGCTCACCCCAGCCCATTTTCGTGCGCCTTAGGGGAGGGTTAGAACAGGGCTGGTGTGGTGGAGTAAATGACCACCCAGGTTGGGAGAGTCCAGTGCATGTCGTGTCCTCCAAAAAATGCCCGGTTTTAATGGGGCTGGAAGAAACAAGCCGCCTTGGGATTAAAGAGTTAAAAATGCAGTTCACCTGTTGCATATAGTTCTGGGCAGGGCATAAAAGAGGGTAATGAGTTAAAAATATATGTCCTATTCTACGACTTGTCAAGATTACTTCATATTTCTTTATGGAGAGGCTTTTGGAATCTTTAATTGAAGGCTGGAATTTTTATAGTTTGTTGTTTGTCTATCTGTCTCAGACTGTCTGCCATAATCGAGTTTGAGAGAGTCTAATGGCTTGTAACCGTCGGTCAAAGGTAAAGTGTTGAATTAAATTTCATAAAACGCGAAATGAATTTGACAGTAATAACCGGGTGTAGGTGTGATATGTCATTGCTTTCAATTTAGCTGCCCAATTAATGGTTACAGAACATTGTATTTTTCAATTCTGATTAAATTTATGACACGAGATTGTTTTTCGTGGTGGTTATTATGCAAAAATAGTTACAAATTTTTAGTTTCTTCTGACGATTGGTAGCGAAAATATTCTTTCCAAAAGCCACAAAAGTGCCCCAATTTGTCTAACTGTCAAGTAAACTTTTCTCTCCCATAAAGTTCTTTAAAATGTTAGTTTTGGCTTTTTTAATGATAGACAAATGCATTTGCACAAATTCTTTGGTTAGAGGCTTTAAAGGACTTTACCACTGAGACAAAACGTGACATCCTTTTTCTTCTGTGATGAAATTTAGCGTGTTTTTAAATAGGGTTTAAAAAATAACGATACACAAAAGAAGCTAAAAAATTATAACTGCCATTTTGAGCGACACAAAAAATTTCTCTGATGAAAACACAAAAAGGTACATAAAAAAGCGCAAATTTGCTTTCGTCCTTAGGAAATGTTTACTACAATACAGCCCAGAAGATTGCGTTTTAGAGAGCACATATTATTAAGTTTTGTTTTATCCAGTAAGTTTAAAGGTAATGACCCAGTTTAAAAATAATAAAAAGTTTTTTTAGAAATTTAAATGTTAATGAAGCTATGTAAATCATGAGACATCATTGGAGCAGTTTTTAAAAGCAAATTGAAAAATATAAAAAAAAAATGCACCTACCGAAATTTTAAAGTGATTGCTGTTTCTTTATGAATTTTCCAAGCATTGAAACTACTTCAATCTCTTAAACATCGCACTTTTTTACATTTCTTTCTGTCTTTAAAGCTAAGGAATCTCTGTGGACACAACATTAGAGGAATTGATAAAATATATTGAAATAGTTCGTTCTTTTCCGCTTTAATGCACAACAAAAAAATGCTACTAAATAAAAAAAATCATCTTTAGAGAAAGCAGGATAAATGTCAGGGAATTTATTTTTATTTCTTAACAGAAATACAACTTAGGATTGAAGCGTTGAGAGCTAAAATAAGCAAATTTATATTTTCTCTAAAATGGTAGAGACATCATATTTCATAAACATTGAGTGTAAACCATTTGCAAAATGCATCTGCCTAGTATAGCGAAACTGAAACTGAAATCAAGTCTGTATTTGAAAGAAAAAATGATTTGTGTTTCAGTATGATGCCAAGATTAATTATAATATGGAATAATATTGTTTCTAACGGGTCAAATTGTCTTCCATCACTACGGGAAATTTTTGATTTTTACATCACAAGATCGCTGTAGAACAATATAGCGAGATTTTTCTTCTTGTTGTAACAAGTAACAGACTTTTTTTAATAATAAATTTAGTAAAGGCAATTTTTAAAACCAAAAGGTATATTTTTTTTGAAGAATAAGAAAGTGCACCAAAAGGTAGATTCTTTAACTTTAATTATTGGCTAATTTTTGGTCTTTTATATATAATTCATCATTATAATTATTATGGAAGCTTAAAACCAATTTTTCTAACAATGGCACCACTAGTAATGACTAAACATTTAATTAATTAGTCGATTATTTGATAATATGTTTTTGAAAACATTAAAATAGTGCTTTTTAATCCAGAACACGTAAGAGCACAAAATTTCCAAGCCATAGCACATCAAGATATTAGTCATAAATTTATTAATTAAGTCACATCTTTAAAAACATGAAACAAGTCATGTTAAATAATTATTAATAATAATAATAGAGAATAAATAAAATATATATAAAATTATTGTATAGTAAAAATTTTACTAATGTATAATTTTCCGAATTTTTTCTATGAGTTTTATTCCCATAAAATGCAACTTTAGTGTATTAATAATAATTTCTGTTTTAAATACAATGCAGTTAAACAAAATATTTAATACTATGTATTAAGAAATATTGAGAAAAGAATGTTGAGTAGGAAGCGCAAAAACTGGAAGCATAATCAGAATATTTTATCGCATTATCTAGACATTTAGTATTCATCATCTAAATTACCTTTATTGATAAAGCAAATAATGATGATTTAATGTTTCATGACAGTTTTCTAGAGAATTTGATTGTATCATAATGGTTTCTATGATACATACTTTGTTCGTCAGTTTTCTTAAAATTTTTCCATAATCTTCTTTCCAAGTTTGACTTTTTCAAAATGAGGTTGTTCTCTTTCAGATTTTTTTATTATTGGATGACCGATGCACATTAAAATGAAATCGATTTATATAAAAAAAATACAATGAAGGCGGACTCAAAAATAGCAAAGTTCCAATTTAGGCTTAGGAATAAAGAACGTTAAATGACTTGTAGATAATTCCGAAGTACGCTGGACTAGCTTTTTAATTTAAAATAGATAATAGGTTCGGAGATGCTTTATTTTTTTATTTTTCGTCGTGTGCTTGCATTAAAAATATCTTTTGTGCATATAATGCCTTCTTTTCATTAGAATTAAGTGAACTAAATGCGAAAAACTTGATAATAATGCGTAAAATGAAGCTGCTAAAAATTGCAAATGTCAGGCAGAAATGTGTTACAAGAAAATGTAACTATTACTAAGGTAATTTATTTTAAATATTTTTAATGAAAATGTATAAAATCGAAGGAAATATTACATTATGAATATCTTATAAAAAAAATTCAAAAGGAAATGAATTTTTATAAAATTCGTTTTTCTTATAATATCATGAAACGCGTTGTAAGTAACTTACATAAAAATGTTATAAACGTTAAAATGAAGTGATGCATTAAATAATCTTTAACATTTCTGTCAGTTTCCTCAATGTAAAATCTTTCTTCTAGAATCAACTAATTAAAAAAAGTGCTTCTTTCCACTCCTTAAAGCCTGTTTTCATACAGAAAGTAAATTTACTTTACAATAAATGAAGACTTTTAGCGTGAAATATCATGATAATAACAAGACTAATACAATATTAAAAAAATGTTGTAATGATACAAAATTCGCGAGTAGCGCTTAAATTAAACTATAAAGCAAAAATATTATCTCGAATACATTTTTTTTATTTTAAATCAAATAGAGCTTATTCTTTGCCTTGACAATTATTTTATTAACTTATCATTCGCTACTTGCTTAACTTATTCGCTTATGTATATTTATGTGTCGTACTGAAAACTTTCCTTACCTAAAGGAACTTAATCAGCAAGTAAAATTACATGCGACAACTCCATCAGGTAAAAGAGTGAGATCATAAATTAATCTTTTTTCTCCTTTTTCCCCTCTTACATCGATACATTAAGTAAAAAAATAAAATTGCGATGTTTACCGAAACCTAAAAGAGTTAGAAGCAGAAACCTTTTTTTCTCCTTTATTCTCTTCACTTATGCCAGAAAAATAGGGTAATTTTATTAAACAACACATTTTTTTTAAAAGGTATTATTCAGGCATTTCTTTTAGATAGGAAATATCTTTTCAGGTTACAAATTGTCGAACAGTATCCAGTAGCGGGAACCGGGGGGGGATAATCTCCTTACTTTTTAGAAAGAAAATTAAATTTTTCTTTCAATTTAACTACAAAAACTAAGAATCATAAAAAAGCAATAGTGTCCTGAAAGCATAACAAATTATAAAAGTTAATTTCTAAGTTTTGTTGTCTAACCTATAGCTTTTCAGTCGTTAACAAAACACACTGAAGCTAACTAATAACTATCGATTATTTACAACAACATTTTGACGTTTTAGAATGCAACACAAATAATATTACAAAATACTTATGCACTCATTATATTGCTGACATATGAATGCTTTAAGTCTGGTGTTTTCAGAGTCTTTTTCTAAGTCATAACGGCTAATAATTTGATCTTTGAGCTGAGTATAAGGATTATCAGTAGGAGGTTTTCGAATCAAGCTATTTACTCAAGTCAGAACATCGCACTCTAAAACGGAAACTACACAATAAACATTAGTACATTTCTCGGAGATTCCGGCAGTTACAAACTGGGATTCTAACTGCAGTAACCAAAGTTCTGGGTTACTCTTCCAAAAGGGGGGACTTCGAATGTTACTCGACCTAATTCAGGAGTGGAATCTTCCTCAGTTTTCGTCATATGGAACAACAGAGAAGTGGTGAATACCCAAACAGCAAGAGTCAAGAGAACTGTTCAGGTAGGAGCATACCCAGATGTGTAATCATCTCCAAAAATGTATTCGTCTTCAGTACTGGTCACAATACATGGTAAACTTGGAATTTATAAAACAGCTGGCAGACTGTAGCGATACCAACAGAATGCACATGAAACACAAAAGAAGCCACTTCCTCAACGATTCTTAAAAGAAAATGGCTGCAGCCGATGATATTAGTTTCACATGTTGTAAGCATTCAAGTTGTGAAGAAATTCAGGAACAAAAAGTCCAGCATTAAAAACTCGGGTATAAAAATTCCGGCATAAAGACTCCGGGTTACCACTGAAGCCTTTTGGTGGTTAACAACACTCACTGAAACTAAATAATAACTAACGTTTGTTTACAACAAAATTTTAACGATTTAAAACATAACACAATCAAATAATATAACATAAATGCTTATGCACTCATGACGTTGCTGACACTGAAGACACAAAAGAAAAATAGAAGATTGTAGTGTCGTGGCCTAGTTTGACCGGAGTTTTATCAAGGATCAGCAGACTTAAAGAAGTCACAAATTTTCAGCATCATAATTTTAATTAAATGTCTTGATTAATTTCCTAGATTACATTATATTTACATTTTGTTAAACAGATAATTTAAGGTCAAAGAAAAACCAAGTCCCGGATATCAATCGCGAGAGATACAGTCTAAAGTCACAGTTATACGAGCAATGCGTAACTTGGCTAAGTCGAAGTTACAAACGGTGAGAATACTCTAAGATTACAGTTCTAGTATCAGAGTTCGGTGAACTATGAGAGTTCAGCAATCCACAAATAACTCGAGGTGACGTTATGAAATATACCAGAGTCGGTATAAAATATGAGGAGAAACAAACGCTAATAAATGCAGAACGGTCACAAAGAGACACCTTCCAGTCGAGATGTTTCGGCTACACACGGATAGAAAATACGCCGTTTGTCGCTCTGTTTCAAGTCCCAGAGACTAGGATTCACTGAAGCAAACAGCGGAGGTAGCACTCCCCTTTCTTCTCCCCTTTTTCTTTCCCCTCTTTTTAAACATCTTACCTTCAAAGACAGGGGATTGTTGTCTTCCTCCTCAGTATTCGTCTCAGACTGGAAAATCACACCATCATGTGCCTTCCTTCATGACTGTTGATTGATTGTGGCAATTTTAAACGGAGATCTTTGTGCAACTGGTGGTCTTTCACTGAAATCTAAGAAGAAGCTTTCCACTGGGCCTTGAGCCTTGCGTAAGGTTGCAGATTTAGACCCACCTCATGCCTTTGTGTCGTTTCCTCGGGACTCCTTTCATCAGTCGACTTCTGTGGTCTGGACGACCAGTCTGAGAAAAGGGGAGACATCAGAAGATATAAAGTACGGTTATAGCATAGGTGCGGTTATAGTTGCTGCATAAGAATGAGGTGACAGCTCGGTGTAATGGTGAGTGATGATCCTGACCGCCCCAAACCCTATACTATCGAGTACTTTTTAGATGTCTATAAATCCCAACCCACAAATTCTTTCCACAATCGCCACTGCTATAAGATATTTCTGATAGCATTTTTGTTCACTGAATATGTAAATATCTAATTGTGAATACTTCAGGATCCATCTCTTTAAAAAAACCCTTAAACTTAATACAATTGATGAAATAAAGTTATTTGTATGATCTCAGCTTCATATTTTTTGGATAAAATATTTCATGCAAGAGTGTTGAGACTATAAATTTCTTTAATGAATTTATTTATATTGTACGGGTATTTTGTATTGAAATTAGTTAACCGCTAATTTATGGTTTTGCAAAGTATCAAAATGTTTTTTTAAACCAGTATTCTTCTGGATAAAGATGATATGCTTCCCCAAAACTTTTGAGTTAATTTCATGATAATTTAAACGACTAATCATAATTTTTCTATTTTATACCTGTTTCTTCAAAGGCAATTAAAAAGTCAAGGGCAAAACAGATTCAAATTTCTATAAATAATTTGAGGAGGATACTTTTAAAATTAATAAGTGTTTTATTAGCAAAAAACACGTCTTGCTTCTAACCCCGCTGGATATTAAGAGTAGCTTTCCTCGAAAAAGCTCATACTCTCATTTAAACAGATGTAAGAATTTTTTTCTTCGATCACCTTTTCATCTGAGCTTCAGATTCTATAAACGCTGGCTTAGTTTTAATGCTTACTTGACCCTTCAGAAAAATTTCGAATATGTATTTTGGATGGTTGCTATTTGACATAAATTTTCAATTCTGTATTAAGTTTTGGTTCGAGCACGTCTCAATATATATTATATTTCGATAAATTCAATCCTATGCCGTTGAATTAAAATAAATTGCAGCTAAATTAAGGTAAAAACTATTTGAACGTGACAAATTTTATTTTGCATGAAAAAAAGTTTTTAAAGAAATATATATTTAAGAAAGGAAAAAAATTAATAAAGTATTATGTTTGCCAATTTTATAGAGAAGAAATTCTGTTTAAGGCATAGTTCTAAACATAGAACTACGTAATATGAGTATAATTTGATGACTTAGACTGACAACACTTGAGCAGTGTTGTCAGTCTAAGTCATCAAATTTGTCTCCATAAATTATTCCTGTGTGCTGACATGGCATTAAAAAAACAAATAATATTAACTTTTTAATACAAGATGGAACTCTGGGACGACAGAAAACTTTACTTCCATCCAATCAGTTTTCTTATTTTAGATTGGAGGTGATTCCTTGCTTGTTTACTTCACGTTGGTGACACTATATCACGAAACTTTCGTTCGATTTTGTATTTATTTACTGTTTAATATGTGGATCAGAACATTTGTAAGCACACTTGATGAAGACTTCCATATATAATACTTCTAAGCATTGTAAAGCCATATTAGTTTTTTAACAAACAAGAGTAGTGGAATGTGATACTACCACCTATTTTTCAAAACAAGTCATTGTTTAATATTAAAATTTTTTATGTGTAAAACATAATTTACTCCAACAAGGAAAACATATTTTAATCTATGTTAAAAGCAACCTCAATTATTTTTTCTACTTATGTGCTAAAGACAGAAATATATTTTCCAGAGAAAAGAATAAGAAAGTGTCATTCATTCGAAAGCCAAAAAAATATCAATTCATAGTTAGACTCTTTATCGCGGGTTTACTCCAACAAAACATAAAACAATTTCATATAGGAAACCAACTGCTTGGAAACTACGTTATTATGATATTCAGCTTGAAAACAATAATCGAAACAAGTTGCTGTATGCTTTTACATATTTTAAGTGTAAAATCATAACTTACTGAAACAAGGGAAGCAAATTTTAATTTATGTTAAAACCAACCTCGAAATTATTTTTTATGCTTGTGACATGAAATCAGCAATATTTTTCCATATTAAAAGAATAAGATAACATATATAATAATATATCATAAATCCGACAACAAAACAAAAAAAATCATTCATTAATTCTCAACAGAACGAAAATAAATTTTATATAAGAAGTTTGTAAACTATATTATAATGATACCGATAATAGAGAAACAGAAAAAATTAAAAAAGTTAAGAAAGAAAAAGTATAAATAAGAAACTGAATAATTAAACAATAACGATAACAATACACCTTTTTGCGCGCTGAACGCAGCAGCATCTAGGGTTTGCATCAACAAAATATTGCAACGATTAATAATTAAAACACGTAAAATAAAATTTAGAAAGTAAAAGAAAATTAGTCAAAATGGAAGGAATGGATCAGAACTCAAATGACGAACTTTTTCAAAGACCACTCGCCATAGAAGTTCTAAAATGTACAAAAATTTTTGTCAAGGGTAAGATTATAAATCAAAAGTATAATCTTTGTGGCCTGAATTCTGTCCAACCGAAATAAAAAAAACATTTACTTTTGAAAGGAAAGAAGAAGCAAATAAAATCCATAATGAAAAATCCAAAAGTTACTAGAGAATGTAAAATAATTTACCCTCTCTGCAGAAAGATAATGATACCGAGCTTCATCTCTGATATTCAAAAAATATTGCTTTTAAATTCATAACGAAAAGATAAGTGCATGTTTTAGATATGGCGAAGGAACGACGTAAACATATTGGATACGTTTAATTTGAAAAGCGATATACCTTTTTTGATGGCATATTTGTTATTTTGTTTTCAATAAATTTGTTATTCATTCATCGGAAAGAAAGTTTTGCGAGAAAAATTTTATTGACTATTTTCATTAAGTAGAGTGCATGTTTACGAACACTGGAATGCATTTTTCAGATTGAATGTATGCCTCGAAACTCTAATATTTTTTTAATATAAACAATGTGAAGATAGGATAAAGAGTTTCTGTTTTATTATTTTATTCTCAGTTCAGTTTATAAACAAAACATATTTTAAAAATTTTTATGAGAAATATGTTTTTATGATTTCTGTAATAAGAAATTTTTTTTTTAAAAAAGAGTTGGTTATCGATTTTGAAAATTTCAAACACCCATGCTTATCGTTTATTTTATTTTTTATGTTTCAGAGATTAATGAAACGTTCACAAAAACCTTTTCTTTAGCGAAATAGTGCTAAATTTAAAACCAAGCGTTTTACAATCGAAAATTTTACTTTTTTAAATGCCAAGCTATTCCAAGTTATTTGCAAAATAAAAGTTTATTTTGAAAGCACCGAATTATATCCTGGAGCAACCTTCTAAACACTGTAATGAAATTAAAACAAAATTCATAATATTATACTTTAGTTATTCTTTTTTTGATCAGATTATTCGTTGCAATTTTTAAAATGATATCAAGTTGAGGAAAAACTTCCAAATTCTCAATAAGGAAACTTTGTTAATCGCATTCATTTTTACTGAATCAGTTCTAATTCAATTTTAACTTTTTGAAGTATATATTATCATCGCTTATATTATATGTCACAATTCAGAAATTCATGAAATATTACTCATATAATTTTTCTTTTTGTGAAAATTAATGTTACATTTACATTCACGTATTTTATGAAATAAGAATCTAAATTTTATAAATATCGTCTGCTAAATCGGCTTTTATTTTGAAAACACAAAAAGAATATTCGAAGCAAACTTTACTAATTAAATACTGTAAAGAAAAACAACTATACGAATGATTATATCAAACTTTCCTTGATTTTTAAAATAAGTTTTCTTAAAGGAATATAAAATATGACGAAAAAACATTTTTCAAATGAGAAAAATCTTTTCCAAGTGATGCGATCTGAAATTTTCCTCAAAATTTCAATTTTTATTTCTACCATCACACTGGCTGCAGTTCTGAAAAGGTATCAACCTGAGGAAAAACTTCAAAACTATCGTAAATGAGAACTTTGTTCATCGCATTTATAGGCGTCCATAAAATTTTTCGGCATACTTCTACGTCGGGAAAATGGAGAAAGGTCTTGGGCAGAATGAACTCCGAGCTGAATGTTCAACAGAAACAACAACAGACGAAAGTATTTTCTATAAGCACGATTCGCCAAAATGTAGGTTTTTATGAGCTGCAAGAAAACCACACAGTCTGAGTTTAGTTTATTTATTATAACATTTGGAAACTTGTTTGGAATGTCTTTTCCAATATACTTTTTTCATTTTGCATTTAAGTACATACAAAGAGCGTAATTTATGTCTATTTTATTCCTTCGAATATGGAAGGGGAATTAAATAAGTTTACAGTAAAATGATTTTTCATTTTAATATTTAGAAAATAAAGAGTCTCGATAATTCGAGGTGGATGGGACCGGGTCTACCTCGAACTATCGAAAACTCGAATCATCGAAATCATAAAATTTAATAAATAAATAAATGGGAATAAAAGCAATTTTTAAATTTCAGTGTAGTATATTTAAATGAAAAATGTACTTACATATTATAACATAACTGCTGACAGCAACAGGTTAATTATATCTTAAAATAATTGTCATTTTTTTTTCTTTAAGCACATTGCTCCTATATATCGATCTTATATACGATATAAAGTTTCCTTTGGGAGGGGGCATTTCTTTGCTCAGTGGACATATGACCCGTCGAACAACAATAAAAACCAGATGTAGTAATTATTTCACTTGTTGTCTATGTGTTGGTCATTATTTTGGAGCTAAACTGATTTTTTTCACTAACTCGGATTTATGGAAAACTCGAACAATCGAGACTCGAATTAACGAGACTTTACTGTACTATGATAGGTCAAATGGTTGATAACAAATGACGGGAAGCTGACTTTCCAAACAGCCGCTGATGCTAACGCGTAGGACAACTTTACTCGCGTAACTCTTTTGTTTCTCGAAGTTTCTCGCAAGTTTTTAAGTTTAAGTAAGCTTTTTTGTAACTTCTATTGTTACCCTTTATCTCTAAAATAAAACATTAGTTACATGCAATACTAAAATACTAAAATAAGGCATGTAGTT
>BGPR01012343.1:0-45340 GCA_013235015.1 Araneus ventricosus
TCATTTACTTCGTTCAGTTACGTATTGCTATTTCATGTTGTGTTTCGACCCAGGGCGTCGATAGATGGTGCTGTCCAGGCGTCACTCGTGAATAGCGAGGAAGGGGAATCTCGAGTTTGTAGAGTTCCAAGATATTCCTCCGCGAATGGTGAGGGAACATCGAAGAGTGGATTGAAGTTCGGGCAGGGTTTGCTATACCAGGTGTTGTTTGCCGTGATTCCAGAGTAAATGCTGTTCGGGTGCTAGTTGTTTTCCACGAAGGTTTATGCGTCAAGTAACTTGTTTTCAGGAAAATAACAATTTTCTATTTATGATCAGGTGAGAAAACTGAAATTTGCCACGTCTCCATCATAATCTCATCAAGATGGTTAAAATCGATTACAAGAATTCACACACAAACTAAAAAGCGAAATAATTATTTAAATAAAATAAAAGATTTTAATACGATTTAAAACGGGCTAAAAAGTAAAAAATAGCATTTCTTCCCTAGCCCCGCTACAGATTTGAAAGCGAAAACGTGGGCCCTTTGACAATAAAGTTTTCTTTACAAAAAATTTGGTGGTAAATAGTTTGCACTTATTTACCAGTTTGGTTAAAAAAATTCTCAAAATGTAGTACTGTTCCAAAATTACAGTATGCTGTACAACCTTCAAAATTATTTAATTTTTAAATTGTATTTATAGTTGATATTTCTTACTTTATTGTATGATGTGTATACTGTAATTACTAATATATAAAACAAACTTTTAGACTGGAATAATTTTAATGACTTACAAATTTTAATTCAGTATATTTGTAAATAAATGAAATAGAAAATATATGTAAGATGGCATGCTAGATGTGATAGAGGCCCCTTTTACTCCTTGCTTGTATATTTTTAGACTGATCATACTGCCTACCGACATACCTCCCCAAGTCAGCAGCCATCTATCTCATTCAAAAGAGAATTTTGATCAATAATATTTACAAAGCAGACTTATAGCATAGAACTAAAGTCTGCATTTGTTATTCAACAAAAAAATGGACTGAAATAAGTGTTTCATAGAAAAGGTAGACCGTGCAATGCAATAAATATAATATATATTTTACCTTAAAAAAGTGGGCGTTGTATGTCAACGGTGGGGAATTTGCAGTTTTTGTAAATATTTCAATATTATATATATGCATGATTTTTGGATACCGCATTATAATGTCTCAGCTTTTATCTCATGTAAAAATTTCACTTCATTTACAATTCACTCTCTTTTTTTCCCCAATCATATAAAAAAATTTTAAAAAATATTTAATTTTTTTTATTAATGAATTTTTTCATGTCTTGATGTAAAAAATAGTGTTCTTTAGTAGTGAAAAAACACTGAAATATAAAATATTTTCGAGATATTGTCAAGTTCTAAATTCATTAGCTTTATGTATATTTTCAAAACCTGTAACTCTCGAAATTATCATCACAATTGTATAAAATTTATAGGAGGCTAATTTCATGACTGAAGTCTATTTGAAAAGACGACGAACGAAGATTATTTGATAGGCGGCTGTGGAAGAATTCGAGATAGCTGTTAATTAACTCGGTTAATAAGTTTTTTTTATCTGAATAAACCTGTCCTCTTGAACCATTAACATTGGCACTGATTTTTTGTATGCGATAATATATACCAGAATTACAGAGGAATTCCATTCATTTCGTTGACGACTGCCATAAAATAAACTTTCTCATGTGTAGATTAATTTAAATATATTCCAGTATACAATTTTTAACTTACTTTTGTATGTAATTTCCCAAAGTACCTCTTATAAATGCTATTATGCTCAAAAGCGTAGACGTCAGTTTAATTCTTGATATCTTGACAGTGATACTTGACTCAGGGTTCTCGAATCTTGGAATATTTTACTTATACCGTACCATTCGATACAAAATTACCGGTAAGTCATTCGTAGGTCGGCATTTCTAGTGTGCACAGGCCTCTTTGTTTAATCTAAACAATACATTCAAAAGAGAACGGGATCAGTTTATTAAGACGATTTTAAAAACTACATATTGGGGATTTCTTTTATTCATATACAAAGTTACAAAAAAGATCCGGATTTTGAAATCGCCAATGATAAAGAAAGATTTCAGATTCGGAAATTTAAAATTTTATACATGGAGAAATATAAAACTATTACAATAGGTGTTGCTCAGGATAAAATAATTTAAAATTATATAACACTGTTTAATAAAAGTTTTTCGCAGCAGAATGCTTTCGTTGATTTCTGCTGTGCTCTCGGCCTCTACAACAGTTACAGACCCTCTTCCTTTTCTCTCCTTAGTTTGAACCAACGGCAGGATTCTAGTAGTCCCTTCATGCTCCATCCCCATCATTTGCTAAGTCGACTTAGCATAAATCTTTCATATCTTGGATTTTCATTTTATAATTGTCCAGGTGCAATTCTCTTCTCTGAGTGTTTGTCACTTTGACCGGATGTTTTCCACGAAGGTAAGAATTAATGAAAATTTGCAATTAATATTTATCTAGATAGAACTGGATCTGACTAGGACTGAGGCTTTCCCTTTGTTTGTGGATTCTGCTTGGGAGTGATGGAAAGGGTTATAAAGGTACCTACCATATATCAAGGAAACCACAATACAGAGTATTTTTCGGACCAAATCTTATTGAATGGGCCCACATGTTCACTAGAGATAGGAAAAAAAATTCAGAAATATTCACTTAATTGGTTGCGGAAAAAAAAAAATGGTTTATCTTTCTTTTTTAAATTTCAAAAAAATAAATAAAAACAAACAAATGAATAGGCGAGGTGTTGTTTATTAAACGAGGATTTTATCATTTCAAAGAAAAATATGATTGGAGCTTATTATTCGATGTAGCTATCGATTTGTAGGTTAAAAAATCTTTAGATAAATTTCGAAATTATTCATACAGAAACAATCACTCAAAATTTAATACATAACCGTGTCATATTACCTAGTGCAGAAAGCTGGCTTTTCCCCAAATTCCTATTTTAAAAAGAAGCTCTCATTTGCAAAAAGTTAGGTATTAATCAGAGAGTGAGGAAGACTGACTTTTTTTGTTACAGGAATTATTTTATTAGGTAGGTATTTTCGTTTAGACCGCGGCTCTAATTTCAGTACGGTTTTGATAGGGAACACAGTGCTTTAACTCAAGGCATTCCAATTTGTTAAAACTTGACCTTAGATATTTAATTAGGGATGTGTCTACTCTAGGCTTCCAAGGGGAAAGAAAAGACGCTAAGTCATATTTTTTGGTTACGAATATTAATAAATAATGGTCGTTGTGACGGTCTTCGTAGAAAAGTCATTAAAAAAATAATCCACCTCAGGGTTTATCAAAATGGGAGTGTCCATAAATCATCACCATATGGAGATTTTCAGCCCTGTACCCATTTGTTATTTTTGACTGTAAACACGATAAACAACTGTAATAATGTCCCGACATCAGTGTGTCTCTCCTCATGCTGAATATATGGTAAAAAATGAACAAGATATATATAGAATTTTTCTAAGTCTCTCTATGTGTGGTAACATCCATGTTCAAATCTATATCAAATTTTTTGCTCAAAGATTCTTTTATTCTCTTTGCTACGGATGTAGACATCAAGTGAAATCACACTAGCTATATAGATGATAAATGGCATATATGTTACACCCAAATGTTGTGGATCTGATAACAGCCATTTAGATCAAATTTAGTTGTTGGACAACATTTAATCATACGCATTTTTCTTTACGCAGTACATATCAAAGTTACATAGTACAAGTATATTTAGATCAAAAATAGCATAAATTCTGTTCTCTTAACTTTACTGGTATCACGAAACACTCATCTGAAACTATCATTATCAAAGTGCACCTTCTTTACCACATCCGCCTTCAACGACAATTAGTTCCCAGGAAAATAATTTCAATTTAAACTTTTAATGCATAATTTTTCTGTTCGTTGTGTAGTCCTGTCTTTTGCACGAAAGCTATTTCAATAATGATCTCCATTCTCTGGCGGAAGATACGGAAGCCACGTCCAACATTTCTCTCTTAAATAAGGAGGAAATAGAGCAGTTCAAACATTCCAACGGAAAACCCGACTAAATTGAGCTTATTTAAATAAAATGCAAAAAAGGGTACATTAAAAAAAAAAAATTTATACAGTGTCCTGCTCAATGAATGGTTTATCCGATTCCAGAATAGATTTTTGCCTCCTTCAGTAGAGGGATGGAATAGTATGGCGTTGCCGGGATCCTGACTCATATGCGCTGCCAGGTTTGTACTTTTCTGTATCGCAGAGTACAAAGAGAAAACGTATTGTAATCGTCAAGAAAAATTCGAACTCGAGATTTTGACGAATCTCACGTTTTTAGAACCTCCTGAGTCGAAAAACACAATTTTGGAATTATAGTCTGTCTGTGTCTAGACACGATAACTCGCCAAAACCATTAGAGCTACAGGAGATGAAATTTGGTATGTGGTCTTTAAATATAATTTGCAGGTTTCTATCAAGATTTGACAAAATCAAATCAGCAGGAAGTCTGTCTATCTGTTTGTCGAAGTCTATACGAACACTATAACTCAAAAACTTGAATAACTAGATGGATAAAATTTGGTACACACAGGTTTTTTTATCGTCATGAATGTAGAGTCCGTATAATTTTGGGCAAATCCGTCAAGGGCTGATTGTCTGTCGGTCTGTATAATCCATACTTGTAAAGATTATATCTCAATAAGCACGCTTTGATAGATAAATGAAACTTGGTATCCGTATGCTAACATTAATTAAGATCTATTGCCCAAATTTCGTTCAAATCGGTTAATAAACAGGTGTTCCAAATTCATATTTAGTTAAAAACGCAATTGCAACTGTGTGTTGCGAGTCATAGAGATGGCTTAGAGCTTGGCGGTCTACGAGGATTGTAGCTTCGGAAATTAGTAGCGCCCCTGAACCGACGGCATTCTCCAGATGGAAGGTATGGTGAAATCTTGCGTGTTATTTGTATTAAGATTTCGTTCTCAAAAACTTTAAATAAAGTTGTAATACCTCAGCGCGCTTAAAAATTGAGAACTTACGCAATTTTAGGTAGATTCCCTATAGGAAGTCTACCTATTGCAATGGTGATTTTTCACCCTTCCCCTCCACCCCCTAATTTGAAGTACGTTTTAACCTGTGCATGTTACCCCTTGTTGGAAAGCTCTCGTCATTTGCAGTCTCTTCCACCCTCTTTCATTCTTGCAGATCTAATCCTTATGAGAATAGAGGGCGAAATGTTCTTTTTTTATTATTAGTAGAGACGTATATACATAACGCTTTTGCCCATGTTATCTTGTTAACACGATAACTAGAGTAATTTTACTTGGATTTTAACCGGCTAGGGATATGTTGTAAGTTCGGTGAAAATATCGACCGAGTTTGTAGATGGGCTAACCAGCTAAAAGGGGGTGGAAATGGTGGGGGACTGAAAATTTCATTTTCCCATAACTCCTTTACAATTGAAGATAGAATAAAAACTCAAAATAGGCGAATTATTGCATCTTTATAATAAATAACTTTTATACTGAAACTTTTTTGATAGCTACAATTTTTTAGAAGTTATGAGCTAAAATGCCACTTTCAATCCCCTCCCCCATTTTATCATTTCCCCACAGCTCTGTTATGACTAAAGATAGGAAAAAAAATTTAATTAGGCACCTTATCAGAACGAACAACTTTTATATTAAAAGTTTTTGTTAGCTAAAATTGCTTAGAAGTTATGACCTGAAAAGCGATATTCAATTCCCCAGCCCCCCCCCAATTTATCATTTCCCCATTACTCTGTTACGATTGAAGATAGAAAGAAACTTTCAATTAGGGGAATTATCACATAATCATAACGAACAACTTTTATATTAAAAGTTTTTTGACAGCTACAATGGCTTAGAAGTTATGATCTGAAAAGCGATATCCTATTCCCCATAGCTCCGTTACGATTGAAGATAAAAAGAAAATTTCAATTAGGGGAATTATCACCTTATCATAACAAACTAATTTTATATTGAAAGTTTTTTGACGGAAAGAATTACTTAGAAGTTATGTGCTCCCATCAGCCGCATTCCCGTCCACTTTTTGTACGGTAAACAAGCTGATATACCTGGCTTTGCTCCGGATTAAAATGCTTTCATGCCTAATATTTTTAATGTAAAAACTACTATTGTATAAAAATTATAATATACAAATTCCTTTTCTGATCTGAAACGTTTTTAATTAAAATGAGAATATCAATTTAAGCAAACGATTTTTAAAAACAGCCGTTTTCTCCATAAATTATTATTTGTTATATAGGTACTTCAAATTTCGTTAACAATTACTAAAGTAAGAGAAAGAAATGTTTCAAAATGAATATTTTGAAACAATTAAATTAACTAATTAATTATTCATTAATTTAAAGAATGAAAATAAATCAATCATTATTTGGTCCTGATAAAAATTGTTAATCGTCTACTTTTAAAATGTTCTTTTAACATTAGTCCAGAATTCTGTGAATATATTCTAGCAACTATATATATATTCGTATTATTCTTGTTCTTCAACAATAAAGAATATTGTTACGAATTCTGTATAAAATTAATTATGAAAAAATATTAAAATGAGAGAAACAAATTGTTTGGAAATGAAATTTTTGTCACTGAAATGCAAATTTTATTTAGAATATAATAAGGTGTAAAAATAGTTTCGTGAGATAATGATTTCCAAAGATATAGCGGAAAAAGCCTTGCTTAATTTTTAATTAACTGAAATTGTAAGTAACATTTGGGCTTTGAAAAGTTAAGGTGAACTTTCTCTTGTCTTAAATAAAAAGTGTGCAAAGTCTAGTTGAAATCAGTTCAGTAGTTTAGGAGGAGATGTGAAGCATACATACAGACACAATAACTTTTATTTAAATTAAGATAATTATTAGATCATTACAAGATTAAGATTGCTGGCATATACTATGAGCCATAAAAAGGTTTTAGTGAAGATATCGTCACAATTAACTAAATATTTAATTTTATTTAAGTAAATAGTTAATTTTAATTAATAAAACAGTTAATTTGATAATTAGTTAATTTGACATTACTTTAATTTCATATTTAATTAAACATGGCTGCACCAACGTTTGTTTAATAAATCTAATATAAAATAGCCAAAAAAGATAGATATATAAGAGTTCCCTTTATCCTTTTTTAAATTGAAAAATATCTCTTTAACTTTAAAATTGTTTTGGGGTTTTCTGCCTGAGTATTTGCTTTTAACTGTCGATGGATATTTAAATTTCCTGTTCAAAATGGCTGCATTGATATCCTATGCTTTAAACACACGTGTTAAATTTGGAACTCACAATGTTTAATAATTTTTATTTTCTTATGTGTTAAGAATTTAGTGACTATTATCTCTGTAACCTGGGAGTTCTGTAAATATGTCATGTGATTTTACCATATGACAAAGTAATATTCGCACAATTATATGGAACCTAGATTAAATAAACTAATCTAGAGTCGTTCTTCATTCGTGTCAAGTGCCAATTCCTTGTTACTGTTTCAGATAGGCTGGCTTAATGTTATCTAGGAGATATTTGCGCTGCTGGGATGTTTATTTCTTTATGATACCTACGTGTTGAGTGATTATGTGTTGGGATATATAAAAAAATTTGACCAATTTACTGACCAATAAATCTAGCATAACGTTTTGGAAAGAAAAATGGAATGATAAAACCTCGATATAGTAAAAATTAAATGTCATGAACACAGAATCACAGCGTAAATATTGCAATTTGTAGAAACAATAAAGTTATTGGCTATGTCTGTATTGATCAATATGTAATATTTCATTACTTTTGTAACATTAGCGTAAAGGAATCTACCTCTGCCTTCAAGCTTGCCGAAAAGGGATTTTTTAAAATTGTTATCATTTTCCTTTTACGCATAATCATAAAAATGGGCACAGGTCATTTTAAAATAATAATAACTCAGAGTTTAGGAAGCAAACGGGACAAATAGTATACGGGACGTATGGCAACCCTAGTTAGAGGGAAAATGACACCTTTTTGGGAAGTATACGAGAAAGTTTAGGGGAGAACACTCCCGCTAGTTTTTCTACAAATATCTCCTTTGAATCCTATATTGGTGAATTAAAATTTCAAATCAAGCCTTTTTACTTTCTCGTATACGAAGTATACAAAGAGAAAGTATTGTAATCGTCAAAAAATTCGAACTCGAGATTTTGACGAATCTCCACGTTTTAGATCTCCCTGAGTCCGGAAAACACAATTTTGGAATTATGTCTGTCTGTGTGTCTGTGAACACGATAACTCGAAAACTATTAAAGCTACGGGGATGAAATTTGGTATGTGGTTTTTAAACATAATTTGTAGGTTTCTATCAAATTGTGGACAAAATCCGTCAACGGGAAGTCTGTCTGTCTGTCTGACAGCGGTCATGCAAACACTATAACTCAAAAACTTGAATAGCTAGATGGATAAAATTTGGTACAAAGTTTTATCGTCATGAATGTAGGTCCTTATAAAATTTTGGGCCAAATCCGTCAAAGGGTTGATTGTCGGTCCGTATAATTTACTTTTGAAGAGAATCCGTTTCTCCACGCGCATGCGTACTGGTTACTGCTGTTCCCGTAATACGGTCTGTCTTGGTTCACTTCCAAATTCTTCTCGAATAAAAGTGAATTAATTATGGAGTGTTTTCTTTTAATTTTTCTTTCACGCCGAAAAATTTTCTCAATAAGAGTTGCATATTTGATTTGCGGTTAGTTTTATTTTGTATATTTCGTAATGCATTTTTTTCTGAATGGATTTTGCATTATTTTTACTCTGACAGAATGAAAGTAGTTGTTAAAAGTGAAGTTATAAAGTAACAAAGCAAAATTAGTGTCAACTGATTCATCAGTTCTGTTCTTCAAGCTTTTTTGCCAATGTGCATGATATTTTCAACTACAACTATCGGTAGTAAATTTGTAACAATCCGATAGGAGATATTGCTTGCAAGCTAAAAGGCTGCTTAGATGTGTGCAAATCTTTTAGTAACTTACATCATATAATTGAAATTTGGTATGTGGTCTTCTAATTTATCCACGCGGTGGGAGGGGAAACAGCACATTTTTGGGGAAGTATACGAGAAAGTTTAGGGGAGGCCACTCCCGCTGGTAATTACATTAACACAGTTTGGTATGAATGAAAACACAAGAAAATTGGGGTGGGAAATTATTTTAAACTTATAAACAATAATCCGTATAACATTTAATTAAATTTTAAAATGAACAATTACTTCCAAAGTTTATAAATTATATACTATTTTTTTTTTTGAAAAAGTAAAAATAAATCGAAATTAAAAGCATAAAAATACAACAAACTGCTAAATTAAACACTAGAAATATATATTTTCTTCTTGCCCGTATTTGAATAATAATGAAGAAAAACAACAATAGCAAAAAGACCCGAAAAGAATAATAATAATAATAAAAAATAACTGATAATTTAGGCACCAGGAATATTAATTTACTTCTTGCTTCGGAGCCTCTGCCCGAGAAATAGCAGCGCGATGTATTCATTCATTTTGGCGTTTTCAATTAACCTATTTTTTAACTAATTGTAATTTCGGAATTTAAATGGTCAAAATGGATTTCTTGGATTATATCCCATCTTTTGGTACTTTCCGTGCGTTTCTGCGTTCAGTGGTTCGTGAGAAGATATCCTCACATACATACACAGTGGAAGCGATTCAGTTGAAAAAGTAGGGGGCAAAATACTTATAGACATCTAAAAGTACTCGGGAGTGTAGGGATACAGAACAAAATTTAAAAATTTATCAATAATCTCCCCTTACTTTCCCGAACACTATTACTTTTAAATAATTCTTACTATTAGGCAGATAAATTGAAATAAAAAATTTAATTTTTCCGGCAAAAAATAAGAGAGCGACCATCCTCTTTTATCCCTCTGACTTTCAGCCACTGTACATAGATAAATTTCTTCACCCTCGAATTTTAATAGTGTAGATATCATGGTAGTTGACGTAGTTCAAGACGTGAAGATATGTCTAACCTCGTTTGAATTTTAAGAAAAATATTTGCACCATTCTCTTCCATTTGAATAGTCGATTATAATGGTGTAAAATTGTTAGCTTTCATCATAATTTAATGTTAAATATTTTCAATGCTGCTTTCATTTGTTAGGATGTAGAACTGATAGTGCAATGAAAAATGGAATAATAAATAAAATCAAAACAAATCCTCGAATTGTTATTAAATTAGTCGATTGAAACATAAGCTAACCTAGTCCTAAAAACATTCATTGTGCGAAGGGAAGTTTGGGAGGGAGGAGGGAGGACAGAAGGGGGTACTCAAAAATAAAAATACAAAAAAGGGGGTACGAGAGGGAATAAAGTTTGAGCATCTCTGTTCGAATATGCTACGTTTCTACATAATCGTGTTCACCAGTAGAGACAGATCTCAAAAACAATTTGCTTGGACACATTGAGATCTAAACTTCTTCTTTCTCTGTACTTCCAATACAAGAAAGAAAACAAAAGTAACTATCAACAATAATTTTCTAAATAACTCATAAAATTAAGCACTGGTCCAATAGTGTTTCGCGTAAAGCTCAACGCATAGTTTTCATGTAACGAAAAGGATTCGAATCCGCTAACTGAAATCGACTGTACGAACTCTTCTAGTTGATCATATAGATTAAAAGAAAAAATTATAAATAAAAATTTACACTCTTTTTAAGTTTAGTTATAGGCCGAATAAATTAAGTAACAAGGATATAAAAAAAACCCTAAAATCTAACGCTTTCTTTCACATACATTGTGAAAAAATATTTATTTCTCTTAGAGATAGACGTAAATCATTAATAATATATATTACTAAAAAACAAGGTGTTCACAACAAATATTCTTCTGGAAGGATTGGAAAATTTTTTGAGAAAAACAGACACTCACACGCACGCATACAATCTTTTCGAATAAGAAAGAAATATCTAGTAAAAAAGTAAGTTTTTATTTCGAAACAAATTAATAAATAAAACTACAAGAAATTATCACATTGGTGAAGCTGAAACACTGTCACCAGTGCTAATTAATAAATGGTATATTTTACTGAAAAATAGAAAAAATTAGTTTTCCTGCCAGCAGATCTGACATGGAAATAATTATGATAAAAATATGTATTTATGAAAATGATAATAAAATAGTAACATCTACAAGCAATCATAGATACTAATATATTCACCGATTATTATCATTAAAAAAAAGTCTAAATGGTTTAACGATAAGTTAAGAATAAAAGAAGAAAGTTCCTACACACATGTTATATGTTCAATGGATTTTAACCAATTAATGCCTGGTGTCCCGTTTTAGGGACGTTTCTAAAAACGCATCATAAACTCACAGGAATTATTTTTTCAGCATAAATTTTACAAAAAAAGTATTTTTAAGTGTTTGCTTCATTTATATTCAATAAATAGCAGCCCATTCCAAGCGTGCGGTTGATAATGTAGCCTTTTTTCCCCAAGAAGTTTCAACAATGTGAAAAAATTGCAACATTGTTCCATTTTTTACCATTCAATTTACTTGTGTTTAACAAATACTCAGTAATACAATTGTAATAATATGTGTTCTATTTGGTATTTATCATAATTTTAAATTTAGATTTAATTTATTTTGCATTAATAGGACTCTGTTTAAACAGGGACGCTAAGCTTATTAAGGCAATAAAATATTAATTTTTCAGGCACATTGTTTTAATGTTTTTTTTAGCTGAATTAAGGACATGTAATATTAGAATACAAATATTATTAAAAAATGGCGACTTGGGCATTAATACGATAAACTTAAGCATGCATTTATTTTAGTGTAAGAGCATTGCATCTCAATGTAGGAATTTATATTACACATAATTTCAAGATGTGAAAAGGTAAAAATTTGACCAAAAGCATTCAGGGTGTCATCAACTGCGGAGGCAATTAGAAACCATGGCACATATAATCATTACAAAAATATAATTAAAACACATACACTCAAAAATTTAGTAGAAACATAGTGTAAAATATATGTCAAGACTTACTCATCGCGGTGCAAAATATATTGACATTTTACATAGAATATCTTCATGAGTTCCTAACTTGCTATCGAAATCAAATGAAACACATTTTAAATAACGATAAGGGGCTATTGATTCAAAAAATAAATAAATAAAGCTTAATGTCAACCCTTTTGTATATCTGCTGTTTAGAATTTTAGAATTACAATCCTAAAAGCAACAAAACCTAAAAAATAATAGCCCCTAAACATAAAAGAATAATACATGAGAATAATAAACATAGATAATAATATAATATAATACTATAACCAGATCTTTCTTTAGTCCAATTTTCTAAAGCTAAAAGTAATATATTAACAACTGCACAGATTTTCTTATATTTCCCCCTTTAAAATTCTACTTCTATGATTTTAAAAAAAACTGATTCATTGGAAGTACATATAAACTTTATAACATGTAAACAAAAATATAATGCATGCTATAAAGTTTATATGTATTTTCAATGACAGTGTATACAATGAGTATAATACCTATAATATTTGAAATCGTTTCGAAACTTTTATAAAATATTTCTACATTTTATAAAAACATCTGGAAACATTTATATTATAGTCTGAAAATAAGTTCGTTATTTTTAAGATAAGAATTTTAACATTGACGATTTTACAATATAGGGAATGTAATTGAGAAAATAACACATTCAATTTTGCTACCGCAATGTATTATCTACAAAAACACATTTCAAATAATATTGAAATGCTATTAAAGAGCACTACTTTCAAAAACGAGAGTATTTGAGTGGTATAAAATGCTTAAAGAAGGTAGAAAAGCGAAATGAAAATCAAAGGTAAAGTTCACTGTTTTCTTTTAGGGCAATGGTGTTGTGCTTTATGCAGTGGCAGATATTGTCGATATGAAGCCACAGATGCAAACTTAATTTGAGGCCCCTTCCCCTACCTAAAGACGCAAATTCGACGTCTGCTTAGCACTACAGTGTGTGTCCATAAGGTACTAAGGCGCCCTAGATTCTGGAGGCGAACGCCACTAACGCTATTGCGAAAAACCGAAACTGGCTTTAAGAATTTTTACAAAAGGCGAGACTGCCTATAAGAATATTATTTGAGTGTTTTGTGTCTTAAGTATGATTGATTTCGTCTAACATGACCTTAATAGTTTCAAGATAACTCATGCGTTTTGCACTAAGATAAAGAACATCCTGACAGTGACATTTTATATGTACATTTTTGACAAATAATTTAACATATACGATTCTACAACTTCATATTCACCTGATGTAGCACTGCAGCTTTTTCTTATTTCAATATCTGAAATTGACACTTCGTGGCTACCAATAACAGTTCATTGATGAAATAACAGAAAATTCATTACGAACTCTAAAGCGGTTTTACAAAATGTCTTTAAGGCATGGAAATTGGGGAAAACACTGGCAAAAGCGCATTTTAGACACAGATTACTTTGAAGGAAAATCAATAAGGATTAAACAATAAATTGATATTTTTAGATTTATTAAAGCATTTCAGATGCTTTCCGATTGTAGTAGGATTAAGAAATTCGGGTAAATCATCATTAAATTTAGCAATCTCTTTGCAAATTATTTAGCAAATATGGACAAGTTTTCTGCTATGTTTATTCACATTTAAGTGCTGGGACTACGTAATTCCGGTGTAATGCTAAGTTAATGGAATCTTCAAAGTGGAAGTCCAAAAGCACAACAGATAAAGTCAAGGTTTTTAATGTAAGTAAACAAACCAGAAAACTCGTCCATAAAACCAGCTGAGAAAGTTTCATTATTTAAACTATCAGTTACTATAAATGCTGGCTAACTATAGACCTATGAACATCCAGTGCAACAGATCAATAAATAATTATTTACAGTTTTAACTATTTTAAGGTTTTTCTTTGGTATGAATCCGTAAATGGGATTTTAATGTAGAAACATATGTGAATGCTTTACTGCAGATTTTACAAATATGAGATTTTCCTTTTGTATGAAGGAGAAAATGGGATTTTAAACTAATACTTTGCCTGTAGGCTTTATAGCAGATTTCACAAACATAAGGTTTTTCTTTTGAATGAGTACGCAAATGGGTTTTTAAATTACCACTCAGCGAGAATGCTTTACTACAGATTTCACAAACATAAGGTTTTTCTTTTGTATGAGTGAGTAAATGGCATTTTAAGTTATTTTTGCGAGCAAAAGTTTTGCGGCAGATTTCGCAAACGTGAGGTTTTTCCTTTGAATGAATGGTTAAATGAGATGTCAAACTAGTTCTTTGAGTGAATGCTTTACTGCAGATTTCACAAACATAAGGTTTTTCTTTTGTATGAGTGAGCAAATGAGATTTTAAAGCACAACTTTGTGCGAATGCTTTACTGCAGATTTCACAAACGTGAGGTCTTTCTTTTGTATGAATGGCTAAATGAGATTTCAAATTATATCTTTTCGTGAATGCTGTACTGCAGATTTCACAAACATAAGGTTTTTCCTTTGAATGAGCACGCAAATGGGTTTTTAAATTAAAACTTAGCGAGAATGCTTTACTACAGATTTCACAAACATAAGGTTTTTCTTTTGTATGAGTGAGTAAATGGCATTTTAAGTTATGTTTGTGAGCAAACGTTTTGCAGCAGATTTCACAAACGTGAGGTTTTTCTTTCGTATGTATAAGCAAATGGGATTTTAAAGTACTACTTAGAGCAAATGCTTTGCTGCAGATTTCGCAAATATGAGGTTTTTGTTTTGTATGAGTAAGCAAATGGGATTTTAATTGACAATTTGGCGCGAATGCTTTAGTGCACATTTCACAAACATAAGGTTTTTCTTTTGAATAAGTAAGCAAATGGGACTTTAAGCTAGAACTTAGCGTGAATGCCTTACTGCATATTTTGCAAATATGAGGTTTTTCTATGGTATGAGAAAGCAAATGGGATATTATGACAATTTTATTAATTCAGTGCTTTCCTTTCTACATACATCACGAGGAGAACTCATGTTTGAAAAGAGCGTTTGTTTCATTATTTTATCCTTACTTTTAAAGAAAACGCAACGAACGAAAAATAAAGAGAATTTGTTTCATTCGAATAATACATAAATTGTTGAATTTATGGAAGTCTTATTTCAAGCGGATATTCTAGAGAAGTTCCAAATTTTTTTCTATCACGTACATTTTTTTTTTTTTTTTTGCAATGAATCGAATGAGAAGAGGATTCAGTTAAAAAAAGAATTCGACACAGATCAGCTAAGTTCTTTGCTTGGTAAATCTCATGTGCTGTAGTGACAGAATTCATAAGGTGGAATAAAATCAGTGTGGATTTTCAGAGATACACGATGCTGCAAGAGTCCACTGCAGTTTTTTCAAGTAAATATTTATATAACACTGTGAACTTCTTCCTCACTCAGAGCTTTCTGTGGCATCGACTTCACTGGTCTCCTCTACTCCCCAGATCCTTGTCTTCACACCTGTCTGAATGTTCAGCAGCAGAGAGGGAACTTACAGAATGATGAGCTATAAAGAAATATTGGGGTTAGTTCTTTGCTTACGAAATGAGACTTAGGTGACTGAATTTATAAAGCAGGACATTCAGGATAGCTGCATTCACAAAAATGGCATTGTGGCGCTCCATACCATTCCATCTTTCATTACGCGCCTCACCTAGGACCCTACGCCACTCCTGTTAGACAGGTCACTCCACTAACCACAAACTATGCACCTTCCAATTTACTATTGCATTAACTTTTCTCCACCCCTTCAAAACACGAACACTCGTCTGCTCCTATTTCCTTTAATGCGAAAGTACCTCCACACACACACTCATATATCTATACCGGTTGCATTTCAGCATTATGGCCTTTAAATCCAAAAGTATTTCAAGCAGATTTGAATTTTAAAATATTAGACCTTGACATGCTTTACAACCTTCGGGTAAGCAGGGTTGGCGTGGGGAATAATAAAAATAAAACCTTTCAACAACGCCACACCAATTCCCATCGAAATTTCGTACTGATGACTGGCATGACGTGGTGCAACAGTATTTGCGCGATGTGAAATAACCATAAATGCAACAGCTTAACAAAGATAAACTCATCGAACAATTGCAGCGATAGTTCATGGTAATCTTTCAAGGTCAACTTGATGCAACAATGTGATCTTCTAGATCACTCGTAAGCCTTCCGATGCCAATGACTATCTTACTTCACGAGCCAACACCAACAGGTTTGAATTACATATTTCTCGTAAGAAATCAGGAAGCTATCATAAAAATGAATTGGGTTTTAAAAAGTGAGACTTGCTATACTGGCATATTTAAAGTTAATTGTTTTAAATTTCAGTTTCAGAATGAAAAGGTTAAAAATTTATATTTCTCTTCTTTGTAATGGCAAGTCTATCAATTTTTTTAAAAAATTATTTATTATAGAGAAATGATTATACCTGAAATATTTAAATTTCAGTGCCTTGATTTGATAAGATTACTAGAAAGAAATAAAAATAAACACAAACTTATAGCAGGGTTTAACTTCCACTTAACTTTTGGCTATTGATATAAACATGCATTTGCATAAGAAAAGTACAAAAATTGAACGACAGATTTGCATTGAAATCCTAGAAGTTAATTTTAAGCAAATAAAATAATACATCATACAAAGCTCTGTATTTCAGTTTTAAGAATTTTATCAACCACTTTAAATTTCAAAATATTTAATTCAGAAATAATAAAGCTGAAATGAGATATTATACTGACGACAGCAGTGGCATAGTCGCAAAATAAGCAGTGCCTGAACGCTCTAACCTGGTTGACAAAAATCGCGCTGTTTTAAGGACGTTTTGTCGATTTCCTTTTTTGCATATTTATTTCTCGTAAAAAAGCAGACCCGGAACGATGTTCCGCCTCCACTATACCCCTGGACGAAAGACTGTTTAAAGATTTATCGAGCAATTCTGAACAGAGGTAAGAAGTCACTTCCAGCCTTAGTACTCAGTTTCCCTAGAAGATGAGATTGTGAGGAACACATACATCTTTTAAACAGTAAATCGCAGTTATAGAACATGATGATAATCTTTAGTTGCTTACGTTTACAGAGATCTCAGTCAGAAAATATATCAAATAATATCGTTATTTATATACTGTATATAGAAGGAGTGGACAAAATAATATGAACACTTTTGGATTTGTACTTTTTAAAAAATATCTCCCAAAAAGCAGGATAATTTTTTGAACTTTCACCACGTAAGGAATAGACTTGAACTCACATTTTGCAGTAAAGATTTGGGATCTCCCTTTTTCACAGGGCGTTGAGAGAGAGATGAAAATGATTTCGGTGTAGGTGCAATATTTAGGGAAAAACATGCTTGTTGAATATTTTTAGCACACCTGTATATATAATACACAATACAAAACATACACAATAAACAACAGAAAAACCACAATGCAAACCATAAAATTATTTTCAAATTAGAGGAGTCATTTGAAACCAAAAATTAACGGAAATAACCAACACCAACAGGCGAAAGAACCAATGCTACAAGCCAAACATGAAATAATAAATATTTGTAATTGTATCAGAAATATTACCAATATTTTACTATTCTCCAATTAGCCAATATTTTACTAAACAATGAATGAATATATAAACCAGGGTGTCCCTAAAGGTTATTAACAAACTTTAAGGGTAGTTCAGGGACACAGAAACAAGTAATTTTTACAATAGAACATGGGGTCGCAAACAGAAAGGGTGACGGATACATGGGGCTCTTTGTCACTGAATTAAGTAAAAGAAATGGGCATAAATAAAACAACACAGATTTAATGGCGGTCAACTTTTGCTTTAGCAAACACATGCTCTTTTGCAAAAATGAATTGTTTCTGTTTCCTTACTTACAGTGAAAGTTTGTGAACGACTTTTTGGGACACCCTGTTACATAACAATAAATGAATAAAAAATAATAAACCAAACAAAGAACAAAATAAAACCCCACGAAATAATAGAAAGAATATCGAGGAATATTGGAAACAGGAACAGAGAAATACACAATATTTTTTAAATGTGTTTCCTGCTTAAATGGGCGAGGATTTAACTATGAATAAAGGCGACAGTTTGGCGATTGCACTGCTTGAAATTCTTTCTGTGCATCTCTACAACTTGTAACAAGAACTGCTTTTGCTCTTCATTCTTTGTGGCACAATTCAAATCCTTGATCAATGCAACAGCTTGTTCAGCAACATCATTTATACAAACCAAGTTTTTAGCAAATATGGCATCTTTTTTAGAAGATGGCGTTTCGGGCCAATCATTAACTGGGATAGTGAGAAAATTAACTTCAATTTTAGCTGTTTCAAATAAACTATGAGAATTACACAAATTTTCTTATAGTTTTTTTAATAAATGTGAAGAACTCCTTTCTTTTTTTACGATCAAAACTAGCTTTGATTTTTGCTCATCAGAAACAAGATCTGAAAACAAGCTAAGTGTTGCAAGTTCTCCAATTAAATACCAGGAATTATGTAAAATCACTTTTAATCCTTTATCGCTTAATTGTTTGTTATCATAACCTTTGAATCAGTAAAACATCATTAGGAGGAGAATCAACAGCAGATCGGCAAGTAAACCAAGACTGCAAATATACACAACTTATAAAACCATTAGCAACTAGAAATTCCTTTTCAAAAGAAAGTCGGTGGAAAACTCCTCTCGCCGCTACTGAAGAAAATGATAACATTTTAAACTTAATGGCCGCACGCAGGGTAGATTTCAACCAAAATATAGGCAACACTGTATATATCCCTCATATTTAGGAAGTATTCATTTAATTAAGTAACTTTTAGAATTTGGGCAAGATGTTTTGAACTTGCATAATGAAGCATAATAAGCCTGAATAAAAGAGATTTCAAATGCTAAGCAAGCAGTTCCAGATGGCATGTCTCTTAGAACATCTGCAGGAATGCCCTATAAACCTGAAGGAAATTAACCCTATTTAATTTATATATTTATAAAATGTAACACAGTTACTGTTGAATAGGGATGGCAGTTATTGCAAAACCAACCAGTTTTCGTTCACACCATTTTATTTCGACTCCGATTTAAACTGTCGGTTACAAACTCCCGAAATAATCGGTTTGGGCGATTTTTTTTTATAAAAAGAAAATTTTTTCGCACATTTTAAAAGGAAATCAACCCATTGGGCAAAACATATTGTCGAATATATTCACAATAACTCTTTCAGTAATGTGGCGAGGATGTGACAACGAATTTTGGAACGGTAGAAAGTTCTGCAATATTTTTGAACTCCTGTTTTTAAGGGTGTCAAAAGTTTTTGATATATATTTTGGTATCATACTGTTTAGGGTTATAATTTTTTAACACACTTTCGATTATCTCTAATACTAATAAAGATGAATTTCTGTGTGTGTGTCTGTTGGCGGTGTACAGAACAGACCGTAGAACATAGAGCTACCAAATTTGGCACAGATATAATTTGGATGCTGAAGATATGCACCTTGGAGCCGTTTTTTAAAAAATTTAATTCAAATTTAAATTATTTAAAAATTAAACCAAATTTCGTCGTTTTTTGCCAATAACTTCTGAATGAATTGATTGACAAAGAAATTTTTCATGTCATTTTAAAGAGCAAAAAATTATCTTTCGAATAATACCAGTTTTATTATTGTAGAAAATTTTATCTATTTTTTTATAAATTTTTAAAGTCATCGGAATTTTAAGGTCGCTGGTTGCGAGAGTAGAAATTGACGTAGGGGCGTAGCAGCTGTAATGGCTGCGAGTATCTTCAAAACAAAATTATTACTGATGTAATCACTTCGGCAGTTCTTATACTAAAAATGGAACGATACAAAGAAGATTAGCATGGCCCCTTTCCAAGGATGACACGCAAAATGGTGAAGCATTCCACATTTTTAACACTGGTCAGAGAAATGCATTTAAGCTCCTAGCCTTAAAGAGTTTATTCTAAATCTAAAATTAGCCAAAAAAATTCGTTGAAATCTCCCTAATATCAAAAGTCACTTCATGTAAATTGTAAGTGCTCCAGATAAATTTTATTTTTCCCCCTCTTTTCAGCATTCTTCGCCCCACTCCCCAATTTTTTTTTTGCTTATACTCCATCACAACTGCTTCAAACATTCCCTTCCACGGACTCGGTAGCATATCTTTCTCCCATAATTTCATCTCAAGTTTAAGCCGCACATGAATTTTGCCTTCGTCAATATCAACAAATACTTTGTCATCTTTTCCCCTCTTTTTTGCATACCTAAAAGGAAATATTACATTCCAATTCTTCCAATACTCTCATTTAGCCTTTTCTTTTTTTATTTAATACTATTTTCTTAGCAATTTTTAAACTTTTTTTTTTTAAGTTTTAAAATTCTCTCATCTAAATTTTTCTCCAATTTTACAAAATTTTTTCCACAATGTTATTATCAACGATTAATTAAGCCTAATAGATAGCTTTAGAATAGTGTGTTGTTTGTTATGCACAGAATAATTATTTAAGAGGTTTTTTTTTTTCATGCATTTCAATTCAATATTTTTTTTATTTATAAATGGACGTTTTTATTGACTAGATTTAAATGGTTATCATGAATTTAGTTTTGCGTTTCATAAAATGTGGTCAATTCTCTCTCCTTTTTTTACAGAAAAAACTTTATTTAGTTATTTTGAGTTTTAATATATAAATTATTTTTAGCTGATAAATTTAATATTGTACTTCAAATGTTTCATTACTTATTATATTTTCCATTTTTTATAGAATTTTTTTTACTTATCATTTTTTAACACTTAAATATAAGGCATTAATTCAAAGTTCATTATATGCAAAAACATGCTGTACAATTTCATTTTGTGTATAGAGAATTAAAATTCAGTTATACTAACTAACATGTTCACTGTTTGTGTTTTTAAATTCATTTCTTTGTCCTTATTGCAATTATTGCTTTCAGCTTTCAAAAATTGAAATGTTGAAAGTGTCAGCCTTAATTGTCTTATTACTATTAATAAAAGACTGGCGAACCATGCGGTCGCCGTAGGTGGCTAGTGTTCAACAAAGCCGGCCCAAACAAAAGCGGGGCCTCGTGCAAAGCTGACTTTAGAAAATTTCGCCCAACAAAATCATTTATATTGCTTTTTGCTATTTATTATACAGGGTGTTCATTAATTATTGTCGGGGTTTCCGTACCTCATAACTTTCGAATAAAAAATATTACGCAAAAACCGATCACGTATTCGTAAATTACAACTCAAAAGAATTTCATTAATGATATTAAAAAGATTAATGAATTTGCACATGGCTGCCCTTCGTGGCTCGTAACACATCGAGACGAAATTCGATTTCCCTCCAAGTGTTCTCCAGCATTTGTGGGGTTACATTTTGGATCGCAGTAATAATTCTGCGATTCAGTTCATCAAGGGAGGGCACAGGGGTCTTGTACACAATGTTCTTGACAAACCCCCAAACCAAATTTAGTTTCGAAAAACCACAATACATACATTGATTTTTCTTGCACGGTCGCCATTTTTATTTATGACGTCATAATTACCCAGACTGCAAATGCGCTAAGATCGCATTGTTGCCACGTAAAATTCTTTGAGTTGTAATTTACGAATACGTAATCGGTTTTTGCGTAATATTTTTTATTCGAAAGTTATGAGGTACGGAAACCCCGACAATAATTAATGAACACCCTGTATTTAAGAATTTGGTTAAGTAAAGACTATAAAAAATACATGAAAATAATAAATAATTAAATTATTTTTATAAAGTTAATATTTTAATCACACAAAACAATCGTTAATAAATCAAACAACAAAGATAATTGCTTCATATATAAAATTGGGTTTTCAACTTACTAAAATAAGTTTACAATATGTGATTTTTGGTTCATTTTGTTATAAGTTTTATAGTAAATACGTTGATAACACCATTATGATTTAGATTTGTGGTTAATGCAGATTCGATACATAAAATGACTAAGCAAATTAATTGTTCGCCTCTAATGCTAGATCTCAAGTAATTTTTTATTATTTTTTAATCTTGAAAAAGATTTTTCTGCAGACGCGAGCGTTATTGGTAAGGTCAATATAATTTTAGAACAGACGTAAAATTTGGATACAATTTAAATAAATATTGTAAATATTTGCAATATTATGACCTGAAAGGTAAAACTTGCCACCAAATTTTGATTTCGTTAAATAAATGAATGCAATTCATTCTCGTTTTGCGCAATCTGACAGTGACGTGGGGCCTTGTGCACTTGCACCTTTCGAAATCCCCCAGGGCTGGCCCTGAATTCAAGCATTCCTTTTTAAATACGAGATAAAATTCCTCTCATTATTTTTTGCAAACTCATGTTGTAGAAATGTGTTCAGTCTTCCTGATTTTATTAGGATATATTAAAAATTGTTCAGTTTGAAAACTTTCAGTGCTAAAATTAAAACATGCGAAAATAGTTTAAATTAGAGCTTCAAAACATGAAAGCTGAAGACACATAACATAACTTTTAACTTTGGAATCAATTGAAAAAGAAATCCCCCCCCCCCTTCTGTTTTTCTGTCGATTTACGTATTGAAATAAAATATTATACTGTATGAATGGAATTTTCTTGTATTTTGAATCATCAAGTGAATTCTTAAAAGTTGAACTCTTTATTTCTTCATATTAAACAATTATTTCTTCATATACAAAAAAAATAAAACTAAAAAAAGATAATCGACTGATCACAAACTTATTTACATACACAACCTACTGATAGTTTCAGTTTTAGGCTATTTAAATTGAATCAATCTTCAAAATACTTCTTATATTTTAAAACTTATCCAAATAACTTCGATATGTAGTTCCCAAAACAATAAAAGGTTCCAAATAATTAACATTTTATAATGAAAAATGTCCAATGTAAAAGAGTAGAAAACACAAATTTTTAATAAAAAAATATTTTATCTAAAATGTATACAATAATAACAAATAGCAAAAGCGTTGAAATGTAAAAACAAAGGGGAACATTGTTTTTTATAAATTGATAACCTGTTATAATATTAAAATTTTCTTTTTGGAAAATTAAAAGGAAAGTTTGTTTAATAATAACTATAAAAAAAGAGGCAAAAATTAGAATACTCAAATTTGTCTCCAAGAACAAATTCAGAATATTTTATTTTGCTGTACGGCTGATACTCCGCATGCGAAAGAACTGTCCAATGGAAAATTAATCTTCTGAGAAAACTACTTGGGTTACCCGTCATGTTTCACACAATCCAATATTCAGATTTACTACTATTGATTCAACTCTGAGGAATAGATGTAACAGACTACCTTTTAACAAGTATCTACGATGAATTCACAAATGCTGGAAAACCACACTTTTGACGAGAAAAGCGAGAAACCCCTGTTAGATAGATACTTCATCATCGCTTAGCAGTCCTGCTGAATACAAGGGGAACAGATGTGTTCAATTTAGAATTAGATAAGCAGAAAAAGCATTCCTCTAGAGGTGTTTCTTTAAGCTGCCCTGGGAAAGACTATCTGCTGGCCATTAGAGGAACAGTTGTGGAACCGCACATAAGCGTTACCCATGTATACTCTGAAAGTAATAGTCTCAGGAACAAGGAATGTATTGAATATTATCACCTGCAATTTATCTTCAAATGACGGACATTCAATATGGGGTGCCCCGCACTGAAAAGAGAGTGACCATATGATGCCTGGAACAATGAAACCTGGTTTAGGACTGAACAATGTTATCACTTTTTACTCTTTGCTCTGCCCAGGAATCGGAAACACGTGGACCTCCAGGTAGCAAAGGGAATTGTTGGATTCTTAACCGCTAGATCCACCACTTACTTTTTTAACAGATCTTTGAAGGAACCCAGAAAAAAATTGTAATATATTTCTTTTCAGAAAAATTATTAATATTTCATGCCTTTTTTTACATAAAAGTTGGTTGAAAGAATTTTTAAAAAAGGATAAGAGAATTTTTAATGAATTTTGCAAAATCCAGAGCTGTGTCTTTCAGAATCGCAGGGCCTTGTGCAGTCGCACTGTTCGCACCCCCCTTCGGCCGGCCCTGGTGTTCAATAAAAGTACTACCACAAAGTCCGCTCCTGTAATATCACAAAGGAATGACTCCGGCTAGCCTCAGTGTGTGGATTCAACATGAGTGAACCAGGCCTCTACAACAATTATCCCAGTACTGTGACCCCTGCATAATAGCCCTCATTACGAGCGATGCATGCAGCAACTCCTCAGACAGAGGTATGACTAGGGTTACCATAAATTTTTTCATTGAAATCTGGACAGGATGGGGGGAGGGGTTGAAGGGTATTAACATATTAATAAATTATAGTTATTAATATATAATTAATAATATGTTATTTATTACATATTAATAACTAATTATTAGTTATTAATATAGCATTAACTAGGGTGTCAAATACAGCATAAAAATTATATTAAATGCCTACCAACAGCCCTTTTTCATAACACTAGCACAGAATTTGTGGAATTGTAAAAAGTTAAGACTTCAGTATGCAAAGAAGATGCAATCTTTATTTATGCTTGGTAAAAGAAAATTACAGGATAAAAATTAACTGCATTTTTAGTTTTTTTTACTTAGTTTTAATATTAAGTTTGATCTTTAACTATTTTATTCTTAAGTATTTTAAATCAAAATTTTAATATTTAAATAAGGAAATGTGTTTCCTTGCTTGATGAATTTTTATAAGGCATTATTATCGACAGCAATTATATATGCAATCACAGAAATTATGGCCTAGTCTAGGGGTAGACAATCTTTCAAGCTCCGTGAATCAAATTGAAATCCTACATAGCATTTTAGTGTATAAACGATTTAGAAATAATTACACCATACTAATATACTTTAAAAAATTAAGATTATATTTAATTTAGCATTTAAGTATATATAGTGTTTATAAATTTTACAGAAAAATTTATGAAATAAAAAAAAGAAAGCAAAATCCCTTAGACTTGGCTTTCAACAATGGGAAAGAAAGATGCAAATAAATATTTTTTTAAACATTGAAATGGGTCTGAATTTCATTGCAACAGTGGAAAGTATGGTTGCAGATTATGCCTATTAATATTTAAAAAATATTATTAAAATTAGAGAAAAATTGTACAGCAAGTTAATTTATATCATTGAAAAGGTGCTTTTTTGCATTTTCAAATGATGAAAAAATTATTTCTGTACTGTAAAATTTATACTTACTTTCCTTGACACAAATTTTGAAATACATAGTAACTAGAGAATGTATTTTCCCACATCGTAACATTACAGTGAAAAAAATAATCATCAAGGTTGAGTGAAAATAAAATTTAGAAATGTGCATTTCATATTCAGTTATTTTATCATTTAATACAACTTATATATAATAGGTTATAATAGGTTATTTTTGAAGCTAATTAATTTACACTTTAAAAAATAACGATAAATTAGAAAAGCATGAAAAAAAAATACCTGTAAAAATTGGAGATGCAAATTCTTCCAGCTTATATCATCAACATTCTCATTACACTTCTATAAAAAAAATATAAAACATGAAAAGAGTAATAAAGTTCAAAATTAGTTTCATGTTTGTTGAAGTAATTGAAATTCATTTACGAAAAAAAGTATAATCAAAATACATTCTAAATTGATAAGGCAAGTATATTATGAAAAAGAGAATGAAATTTAAAGAAACTAAGTGCTATAATCTTTAAATATCCTTATAATATGACAAGAAAGAAATTTAGAAAAACAAAAAGCATTAATTGAAATAATGCAAAATTTGTTAATAGAAAGAAGTTTTCGTGAAGTTGCATGGAACTGAATTGAAAACAAAAACAAATATTCAATGGTTTTATTAGTATAATAGATAATACCTTCTCCAAAACATACAGTATTTGAAAAAAAAATGACAGAATACTGAATTATACTTTTAATACACCAAGTATAATGGATTTTTTTGTTCTTTTACTGTGGAGTTAAATTTCGGAATGAAACTTGAATGAGAAGAGTTATGGGATTTGAAGCAACAAAGGCTGTAATCCCCTTTCGGAATGATCTGGTATTTGTTTCGCATGTTTGTTTACATCTTGCATCTCTACATACTCTACTGTTAGTTCTCGCACGACTCTTAAAGTAACCCTTGCGTCATGCGATATGCGCAGTAACATAGTTTTATGCCAACTGATATGGCGATTGTTGATTGAATACTGAATTTCGTTTTACTATCCTTTCGCATGTATTTCTCTTTACCTTTTCGCCAAAATTCTGTCGTATGTGCGTGTCATTTAATTACCTGAAACGTGCCTAATTTAATAACATGAAACGAACATTTTTGTAACCACAAATTTTTCTAGTAAATGTAAAATTCTATAAAGATATATTATTTTCTTATGCCTTAAAAATTCGATTTTCGAAAAAAATTAATCAATCCAGTGAAATCCTGTGAAACTGAACACAGGTTACCCAAATCTATGTAAAAATGTGCTAATTATGCCAACTAATTAATTAGTATGGCCATTAAAAGAAAAAAAAACGTAATAAAAATCAAGCTATCAAATTTGTATTGATGTAAAGTTGATTTTTTTTTTTTTTACTCTTTCTCCAAGGGTTTATTTTGATATTCATTTTATCTCTTTTAAAGTAATAAATATTGAGAAAAGCTAAAATAAAAAAATATTTACTTGCTGTTTACCTTTGTAGTGGGCCGTGCTGCGCCATCCAATTCTGATGTATATAAGTCAGTATCCACCTCCGGGCAAGGGGAATACCTTTTGTCTATTGGTTAATATTCGTGACCCCAGAACCAAAGGTCTCAGGTTCGAAAGCAGCATATCTGCCAAACAACTGGTGCCTATGGACGAAGAACACGCAACACCTACTTTCAGTCCCACTAATAGATAGCATCACCATCCGACAATTTTGTATACCTGTCTAATCTTTCTCTGAAAGTACTCATCATTTTTGGGACGTAGTAAATATTTAAAAGGATTAGTGAAATATGAATACAAGCACATTAATAAATTGAATTTAAATAAAAAATGGAAAATATTCAAAAGACAAAAAAATTTTAATGTTAGAGATTTAGAATAAAAAAATTTGCAAATGAGGTACCAGATTTTAATAATGTTTTATTTCATAAATAACTTTGATTTCGAATCATGGCATTTAAATTTATAATTATTTAAACATGAATAGTTATTGAAAAAGTGATGCATATAATGGAAATTATAATTTATAATCAGTGCCTTTTTTTTTAATAACAAATGCAGACATTAGTTCTACGCTATAAGTCTAAGCTTCTGTTTGCATAAAAATTTCTCTGTTAAATAAAATAACTAAAGTAATTTTTGTAGCTTTTTGTCAATGGACAAAATAGTTTGTACCTTTGTCTAATGTTAATTACAGTTAATATATATTAGACACAATTACGGTTATTTGTTTTACTTTTTTAACATTTGCAGCAGACTATAATTACCATCTGAACCAGGATTTAACCATGCCGTTTTTTTAAGACGTATATTTTATTTATATATATTTTTAATTTTTTTAATTAATTAATTTAGTTTCTAATATCATAATTATAGAGATTTTTGAATAAAACAGGGGAAATTTTAAAAGGTGAAATGTGAATATTTGAAGATCTTCCTTTATAACTTAAACAGATTATGTTCTCAGCAATGTTTACATAAATTTTTTCTCCTTTGAACATCTTCAAATCAATGTATATATCTCAAGTAATAATAAAATAAAATATGTGTTTGTCTCTCAAATGTCCTACAAGAGAGACCATTTTGAACACCAGATGAGATTTTGCAGCAGTGAGAAACCATATTCCTTAAAAGAACCATAAATAAAAAAAAATTCGGAAATTTTTCTACAGCATTCAAAATTCTTCATTTGTAATAAACTGTACACATTACATAAACACTGAACATAAAGTTAGCTCAACCGATTTTATTAAAATGGAATAATCAGCTACATATAATTTGATTATTTTTATTATTTACATATTTAGAATAATATTTCATATTTTTACAGTAAATTTGCTGATCAGGTATAAAAGTGAAATATGTTATAAAAATCATTTTATTCAAATACAGATTCTTGCTTTCTTTCTAATTCTTTCTTCTAGAACATTCTTTCACTCTAATTTATGTAATAAAATTTTCTTGCATAATTTGCATTTAAAGCATAACCTTTGCAAATAATAAAAGTGAATGTGTGTGTATTCATTGGGCACTTTGTAGGAGAAACTATTGGCTAGTAAATTTGGCAAAAGCATACTTTTGATGGCTGAAATGTGCAACTCGGATACTTTATTTTTTGTAACTTTAATTATTTAAATAAAAATTTGATGCCTTTCAGTACTTTTTCACAAGGTTATCGCACAAAAAGCAATTTTTCACCATCTTTGAATCTCTATTGGGAGCGGTGGAAAATTTTTTGGACAGACTTGCTGCTGGGAAGAAAAACGTTCCTCGACGGAATCCAAACGTGACTTGCTGGAGCTGTTAGAAGAAGGGGCACGTGCGGAAAGAGTACCCGAGTGATAACGCTTTCCGGCGAGACCCTAACGTGATATGTTAGGTGCAATAAAAATGGGCACTTACAGAGTGAATGCCAACAGATTACGTCTATAAATCATCAAAAGGAAACTCGTCACGGAAATGATAAAGCCCTCGCTCGGAGATCCTTTGTAGAGAGCTGCGAATATGATTTGGATGCCGACAAGAAGTTCGGAAGAGAAACAGATATTTCCGTGAGAGCGTTAAGAATGACAGCTGAGGATACTTGGTCTGAAAGTGATATTCAGAAACACAGGCGGCTGGTACACCAAAAATGTAGGGGGTCAAAAGAGATGCGAGTGGGTGGGTGGGGCGCCCCTAAAGCTGTTTTTTTTTGTAAATTTGGGCTATATTATTGGATTTTAACGTCATTATTGATTAAATGACCTTCTCTAAAAAATTCGGGACACGGCCTCAAAAATCGGAACGGATGGCCACCATAGACTCCCTCCTTCCAATTCAAAGTTCCATTTCAATTCTTATGGAATAATAACATGAGAAAAATATAAAACACTTACCTATTAAGTCAATTCTTCTTTCTTTAAACTCGTGAATCGATCAATGATGTCGTCACAAAACGGCGTACTCCCAAACACAGAGAAAGCAGGTCAGTTATAAATTTATTTATTTGATATTATGTTATACAATATACATACGTATTATAATTTAGAAGAAAGATAGACTGCGATTTTTGTTTTTTTCAAATTGTTCTATTACCTTAGTAAAGTCAATATCTATAGTATTTCGATCTTTAAAATAGCAAGTGCAGAAAGCCTCTCTTAACACATGCTATTTCTAAGGTATGATTTTAAAGACCTTAAGCATGAAAAACTTCTCTCACATGATACTGTGGAGACAAAAACTTCTCTCACATGATACTGTTGAGACAAAAACTTCTCTCACACGATACTGTTGAGACAGGTATCACAAGGAGAATTTGGATTAGTTTTGTCGAGTATAGATCACAGAGTTCCTTTTCAACAAGAAAATTACATCTTTTCCTCAGTTCTGTTATCTCCGTGGATATTTCTGGCAAAGAGTCGATGTATTTTTTGTACATTTTCTGAAAAAGTGTATCTCTTCCTTTATTTTTTCCATATCAAGATTATATGTTTCAGAGACTTTTTGAATTGATGCATTTTTTATAATCTTTGATGGACTGGAACATGTTACATCTTTTAGAGATTGAAAAACATCCAATTCATTTTCTTTGAACCTTACGTCTATTGTGTTTAAAGCAGCATCTATAACTGGAAAAGCAATTTCCGTTCGATAGAACGATTTAACACCTTGTGACATGCTGAAGGAACCGCCGCCTATTTTCAAAGACACCTTCTAGAACGTGGGAGTTTTGGAGAAGTAAACGATTTTGCTTCACAAATATCATTAACATAAATCCACAACTTTTCAAAAAAATCTTCACTTCGGAATTCATGCAAGCATACTTTTGTTGTATTAACCAGTTCTTTAACTGTTAAAAAAAATTATCGATTTTAATTGCAAAGCTTTTGAAAGCCTATCTGTAGCTTCCAAAACTCTTTGGATCAGAAGTAGACAAAAAATGAATTGGAAACTTTCGAAATTATTCAGCAAAGCTGCAGCTTGCGATCCATTTTTCGACGGATCGTTAATTTTGAACTTTGAAAAGTGGGGGGGGGGGGCTGAGAGCCTTGCTGGAAATGGTACTATATCTAGACGAGCCGCCTATGTTCAGAAAGCAGAGATTGAAGATCCAGATATAAAACCAATTCTGGAGAGGAAACGAAAGTTGACGGATAGACCATCTCGGCAAGAAATCACTCCGGAGAGTCTTGCAACAAAGCGATACTGGGCGATTTGGGACTCCCTACATCTTAAGGATGGTTCCTTTATCGTAAGTGGGAGAATGATGATGGAAGCTCATTCGATGGCAACTAATTCTCCCGAAGAGCAGAATTCAAGAAGTTCTGCAAGACACTCATGACAGCGCAAGTGGAGGACATTTTGGAGACATGAAGACCTTGCGTAGAATCCGTGAGCGATTTTATTGGGACCGTCTTCGCGCCGACGTTGGGAAATGGTGCAGAGAATGTCAAATTTGCAGAGCCCGAAAAAGACCTAAAACAAAAGTAGGAAAGTCAGTGACTGGATGGACTTCAGCAGAAAAGCTTTCTGATCGAACGCCGAGATTCCTCTGTGACATCCTCTCTGGACAACCGGGTCTTACTTTCGGGATACGCCTTCCTCGCCGAATGAAGACTTGAATAAGTTGGAGACACGTTTGGAAAGCGTACAGTCGTCTGACAGAGAGCGAGTTAAACTGTACAAGGTACGCAAGAAGACTCATTACGAATCCGGAGCAATAGACCACCATTTCAAGAAGGGTGATCTAGTCTGGGTGTGTAACACGAACCAGCGGAGAGGTCTAAGTCCGAAGCCACGGCAGAAATGCGAAGGACCTTATACTGTAGTCAAGAAATTGAATAATGTTGTCTAGAGTTCAGAGGTCGCCCAACGACAAGCCAAAAGTTATCCACATTAATCGGCTAGTACCATACTGGACTACCGAACATAGTTGTATGTAAAGAGACTGCCGCACGCCAGTCTTTGAAGAGGGGAGCATTGTTGCAATTATGGAAAGTCGCTTCCCAGCAATGTGAGTCTTATGATTGGTAAGAGAGTTTTACAGGAGTAAGTATGGGATGACGGGCAGCAGCCACGTCTGGACCCCTGACCTTGGCGACCATCTTGGCAACAAAATATGGGATCTCATAGGTGCTGAAATCTTCTCGATATCTCTATTAGGAGAGCAGATACGCTTGAATGTACTAGATGTTTCCATGTGACGTCACTGCCTGCCGGGGGAGACTATATAAGAAGAGCGATTGGATGACGGAGTGAATACTGACCGCCTTGGATTGCGATCGTCTTTGGAGTTCTATCCGCTGTGCGAGCTAATAAGCTGCTAGACGCCGAGCGGTATTGTAGTGTTGATTCACTGGAACGACTTTGGAGTTTCGTCTGCAGTGCCAGCTAGGAAGCTGGGTGAGCTGAGCGCTATTGAAAGTGCTATTATTGTCGTTATTAGTGATTTGCTGATTGTTTGTGTTGCTAAATCTCAAAGTACTGTACTGTTTTTACCTGTGAAGTAGTGTCTGTTTACGTTGCTAATCTGTGCAAGATCTATTGTTTCCTGTTACCTGTGCTGCGTGTTTTCTGCATATTTGTGAATAAACCTTCATTCTCCATTATCCTGCGTGTTGGACTGTTTATACCTTACATTCACAAATAAGTATTATCTGTATCCATGGCCACTGACGACATAAGGGAAAAAAAAGCATAAAATGATCAAAATTTACACTAATTCTGCGTTACTGCTTTTTGCAATCACCATACGATAGTTTCTGTATATTCACAATAATAGCTTAAAAATTTACTAAAATGTTAATGAAGGATATATAAATAAATGCAGTAATAAGTTTAAATTTACAATTTTATTTGACAGTTTTATACGTACTATTAAACGCTTAAGGACCGAGTTATTTTGTAAGCTTCAGTATTTATGACGTGTTAAATCGGGCTATGTGCTTAAGCGGCTAAGAAAAAGATTAAATAGAGTAAAGTGGGGTAAAACCGGATACCTAAAGTTTTAAGGTCTGTTGGAGCTAAACTATTCGACATACAACTTGTCAAATTTTACTAAAATATTCATTATTTATCAGAGTATAATATATCTTTCATGAAAAGTCATAGTTTTACTTTTTTACTAATGATCTTTTTGTAGAAAAAGTCAAAGTATCCAGTTTTACACCATTAGTGGGGTAAAACCGGATACACATCTTAACTCCCTAGGAATTTGGGAAAACTAGATTTTCAGTGGAAAAGTAGCAAATTATTTTATTTTATGTGATAATTTAAGAATAAAACAATTTTCTAAGATTTATCAACAGTTATAATAGTTGACAATATAAGAAAAAAGACGATTTTTTTTTTAAAAAAAAACTTTAACAATAATTACAATAGTTAACAATTTAAGAATAAAGACAATTTTTTTAAAGATTTATCAATAGTTAACAATGTAAGAATAATTACAATCAATTTAAAAATATTTGCAAAATTAGTATCTAAATTAGTGATAAAATCTGTAGGAATTAAATAGGGAATCTAGTAATGTCACTAGCGCATTGAAACACTGCTTGTTTTGTAATTACAATAGAACAAATTGGCGAAAAAATGAAATGTAAGAATGTAACAAATGTTGTATGAAAAAAGAAATTGGAAAAACGTAAATTATCTACTGGGTTCTCCTACTATTTTAATTATCCAAATTCCAAAAGCATAAGAAGATAAATAATCCAATCCAAAAGCAAATGAAGAACACTGTATTCTTCGTAATTCTTTCTTTTTTAAAATTAAAGCTAACAGACGAGCTCAGTTCAAATGTCGATGCGTTAAATAAATCCAAATGATTGTAAAACCCTTCGAGGAAAAGATTTTTAATTTTACATGCGTTTTAAATTTTATATGAAAAAAAAAGAATAAAAATCGTTTATTTGCAAGCGACGAAATAATGGAATGAATAAATTTTAATTCTTTTTAAAAATTTTGACTAAAATATTTTTTATAATATTTGAAATTATCACAAAAAAAGAAAACATTGGAAATCGGAATTAATTGGAAATGCTTTCCATCAGATCATTTGACGAATAGGTCAAATAGGAATGGTCCTTAATCTCCAACCTAAGAAACTCCTCTTTGGTCGGGTATCCATAGCGGTACCCGACAAAGAGGAGTTTCTTGTACCTCTAGTATCCGGTTTACCCCACAAGAAGTACCCGGTTTTACCCCGAGTGCAGATGTTATAAAAAACTAAATAGAACCACGCAATTGTTTTAATCTTTATTTTTTGATAGGATATAAATCCTTAGTAAACACATAATAAGCTGGACTAAATACAGTGTTTATAATTGTCATGATTAATAAGTAAGGATAGTTTAAAACGAAACGAACATTGGGGAGTTGACGACATAAAACAAATAAACCTTCACAGATGAAGTGAATTTATTAACAACAACATGAAAACTCTAAGCATTCTTTTTTCTTCACTAGTGGAGAATAATTCAGTATTTGTCCATTAGAAAGAAGAACTAATAACGCCGAAATAAAAGTATCCTGTTTTACCCCACTATCTGGTTTTACCCCATTCTCCCCTACTCACAGTAGTTAATTCTCAAAATAACTTATAAAAATTCCAATAACTGTCAAATAATCCCATGTCATCACTTTAATTGTTTTAAATATAATTTAAAACTGACTTCTTAAAGCAAAGAGGGTTTTTTTTTTTACAGTCAAGTAGATTTTCAGTCTGTTCTTCATTTTTGGCTATTGATTGACTGAAATCTTCCATTATTTCCAGGTTTTTTTTGTATGATTAAAAACAGGGAAAAACGGGGACACTAGTGGAAGTGATTTTTCCATTAGCTTTGTATTTCGTTAAGGATTCTTCTTTTCAGAGTCAGACATTTCTGACATATTTGATGTAGTTTTTTGGATTTTATCATTGTCATATTTCAATCAACAGCCTGAACGACCGACAGCATGGCTTCAGAGAAGGCAAGTCTGTGGATACAGCCATAAACGAGCTACTAAGCAAAATTAAAACAGCAAGAAGAGATGGCAAGCATGTCTTAGTGCTCTCTAATGACATCAAGGGAGCCTTTGACAACTTGCAATATCGAGCCATACTTAAGAGTTTGGACGCCAGCGCTTGCTCAGTTACCATAAATAGACTCTTTCACAGCCTTCTTCAAAATAAGAAAGTGACACTACTGACCCCACAAGGTAGGGCCACAAAGGATAAAAAACAAGGCTGCCCTCAAGGTTCGTGCAGTGGCCCGGCCCTGTGGAACCTCGTAGCCAACGAAATACTCAATCAAGTCTGGCCCAGATAACGTTCATATACAAGCCTTCGCAGATGATTTTGTGCTGGTCATTGAAGCGGACACAAATAAAAGCCTTGTAGAAGACACGCAAAGTGCAATAACCCAATTCAGCTCCTGGTGCTCAGAAAATGAACTTGCCATTTCAACAGGAAAAACAAATTATATCTTATTCAGCAAAATGGTAAGAAGTCCCAAGATCACACGGAACGTGTAAAAAAAAATAAATAGAGTTAAATCTTTTAAGTACCTAGGGATACACGTTGATGATCGACTCAACTGGCTGGAGCGCATTAATAAGCAAGGAGAGAAAGCCATCAAAATGCAGCAAAACTTCAAAAGAATCGCAGGTGGCAATTGGGGAATCTCTCAGATACACAGATGGATTCTCTATAAAACGGTTATTGAGAGAATGCTGGCCCACGGATCTTCAGCTTGGTGTCTAAATCCAACATTCAAAATGAAGAGAAAACTTTCTTCGATTCAAAGGCCATTCCTACTCCATATATCAGAAACTTATCGCACCACCCCAACGGCAGCGTTACAAACTATATTCGGCATCCCACCCCTACACATGCAATTACAGTTCGAAGCCAGGTTTACATCAATTTATCGCCTAAGAATCTCTTTTCCCCCTATCATTACAGTTACCCAACCGCAAGATCTGGAGATGAAGGCAACAGGCTGGTCCACTCACCTTCAAAAAATATCTCAAACCGAACCAAATCTCTTTGAAGGATTACTTGGACTATATAGCCCGAAAAGACATTATAAATATTTTCACAGCTGGCTTGAAAACGAACACGGAGTTGGAGCCGCCTTCTGCGTCTGACCAATGACATCTAGGCCTCCAGTGGTCTGCAAAACTCAACACACCAACACAGTATTTTCGTGAACTCACTGCACTTCACAAGGCATATACGGATCTCATCTGCCAAACCACAATACCTCCAAAATACACGTAGAAAATAGAGCAAGTCAGTGGCATCTTCCAATTCAAGAGCACAAACGCAACAGCAAGAAAAATTTTCAAATCCTCACACATCCAAGAATAAAAGTCTCTTGGGTTAAAGGCATGCAGGCAATATAGGCAATGAGAGAACAGACCAACTGGCAAAAGACGCAACACAAGCATGGGAACCCTATTCACATACTAAGCTTCCTAAACCGCACATAAAAGGCCTCCTCCGGAGAGAGGAAGCTTGAGGAGGCAAACCTTATGGAAGAATGGCGATACAGGCAGGAAAAATCTATAACATCATGCCCTCAGTTAGTCTCCGTCCCACCAACTGGATTAGAGATGTTATCTTCTCCCTCAACATGGCCCTTTCCCTGCCTACCTCAAGGTTTCACCTGTCTGACAGCGATTTTGCAGTTGTGGTGGAATTGGCACGGCACTTCACTATGCCACGGAGGGTATCTATACAGTGTCTTAGCATATGAGGGAAGCCAGCGCCAAACTTCGAACAAGAATGGCTGAAAAGGGTCGCCAGTAACCTCGTCTCCAGGCAGAAAATTCGTGGATTATCACATTAGCGAAAACAGAGATCTTTTCCGGCCTCCCTAGCCTTCAACTTCCCAGCGAGCTGAACCAAGTAGCTTAATTACCGGACATTCCTTCAAATAAAAGAAAAGGTATATCAACATCTAAGAAACGAAGACTATTACGAACTAATAGTGTAAAAGTGAAAATGCCTGTGCTGTACATAGTGTATATATTTCCTTCTTTTAGTTTATTTTGTTTTTTTTTAAAAATAAAATCCCGTGTTCGTCTATCAAACGTTCAGTGACCGGTCTGTCACGGGTACGGAGGTAAGAGACGACGTTCTGTTTTGTCATATTTCAATTGTTTACTAAAGCATAAATCTTTGCCGAGATTGATTATTGTGTGATTCCACTTGGCTATGTAAATGTCCCACTTTTTGCTCTAAAATTCCCAGGGGGGGGGGGGGCATCCTTGGGCGTCTAAATATTACGTAAGCATGTTTTTGGTTTTTGACCTCCCTCCCCTTGTCAGCAAAAAATAAGCAAATCCAAACCCCCCTCTTATAATTACGTAAGCAAACTGCAACCCCCCCCCCTGTTCTTTTTTTTTACAAAACGTATAACAGTAATAATCTAATTATAAAATTTTAGGACTTAATTCAAATAAACTGTAACTCGGTTAAAATGAAAAAAGAAATGTATGTTTAATTTCCTAATTTCAGATTAAGCTTTCAAAAATGTTTAATTTTAAAATTAAATTATCTGTAAGTTACAAGTGATTTTCGGAAATAAAGTGATTTTAATGTCTTACGTAAGCACCACTCATACTCCCCTCCCCTTGTCAGCAAAATAAGCAAATCGAAACCCCTCCCCCCCCTTGGTGCTTATGTAATATTTGAACGGCCCCTTTATGTGTTAGCGACTGGTGACGATTGGGCTTAAAATTTATTTTGATTCTGGAACCACTTACCCTCGTTACGCCACTGGTCATGTTCACAAAACTTTGCGTTTATATTACTTTTTAAAGTCAAATACAACCACTGGGCGAGAAAATACCATGCCCGGGGGCCGTTTTAACATGCCAAGTCACTGATGATGATGGAGGGAGGTGGCGTAAAAATCATTTTATGACCCGGGCGAAACTTACCCACGCTACACCACTGTCCCAAGTACCTATGCGACCAGTTTCTTTCAAGTTGATGCAAGTTAGTTCTGCTATTTTCTCTATAATGATTTTCTTAAGCAAAGAAAGCGTTGATATAAATTTGTTTAGCAAAGAAGTTTCATTACTAATTGTAATGGTTGTAAGCTTACGCGATACTTATTATACCACTTGTTTTTTCCATAAAGTGAAGTGCTATCTTTTATCCCGAGTTTCGGTTAACCGGAGTTTTACTGTACTATATTAATAGCTATTAATATATTAACCTGTTACTTTTAATGTATTTAGAATTCAACACGTTGGCTGCCGCTGTGAATCGTCTGTTATTCACACCTATTATCCACTTAGATGACCCCTTATCTACTACAATTAAGAGATACCAAAGAAGGGGTCATCTAATTAAATAGAAGTTCCGAATTTAATGCGTGAGTAGTGGTAGCGAAGATGTTAAAAAAACAAATTCCTGGAAATAATTCAATGTCACATTTTCTTTTCTCAGATTTGTATTACCTTTAGGTGAATTAAAAACTCCGTTGGAAATGGACTGATAATGAGAGAAAGGCATTTTTTGATATTGCAGTTTCTCGACTTTTTCTACGGAGATCGTTTCACTGCTGGATTGAAAGTTCTGCAAATGCTGTGGAGGTCGATTCCTGATCCTTTCATCGCCCGGGATGAATTGGCTTCTGTATTCTCTGCCGCACAAAACTCAAGACTCGAAGAAGAGATCCGTAGCTTCATAATAGACGTCACAGGAGTAGATGTGCTTGAAGAAAGAGGATTTCAATCTCGCAAACTGTAACATTTCTGCCGGACAGCAATTCGAAAAGTTCTGAGGAACAATGGACAATTGTCAACAGGGATCGACGAGCTTAAGTTGCCAACTTCAGTGAAATCTTTTCTCAAACTTGAAAACTAGGGTAATCTTTTAGATCTGAGTAGGAAGAGAAACGTTCTAGCAGCAAATAAAATTTCACCTTTTTGTACAATTTATTGAATAATCGTCATTATCCTATGTGACTTTGAAACTCAAATCCAGTTGTATCAGAATTTTAATTTATAACTGCATTTTCAATGTGTACCATAAAATAAACTATGACAGCGGTTGTGTAAATTATTTTAAATATATATAATGCCCTAATTTTTAACACAACACGTGTCAATATTTGCCAGCAATTACTCTTATATATCTTATGATGCTCGAAAAGCGTTAATGTCGGCTTTATTTCTTGAGCATCTCAACAGTGATGCCCGAGCTCAGTTCGTACTTCGAATCGTGGCATTTTTACACTTATAATCTATAGTAACTCGTTCATAGACATTATCATTCGATACAAAAATTAGCGGTAGTCCATTCCGTAAAAGTCCGGCATTTCTAGTGTTCTATGGCCTCTTTGTTTAATCTATACGACAACACATTCCCAAAAGAGAAGGGGGTCAGCTTATTAGACGGTACAGAAAACTACTTTGTTAGAAGTTCATAGGATCCTATTCATAAATTACAAAGTTGCGCAAAAAGATCCGTATATTTTGTAAAACTGATTAAAATCGCTAATGATTGAAAAATTAGAATCAGAAATTGAAAATTTTATGCGTTCCAAATATATAAAACTAGCTGATACACCCGGCGTTGCTCGGGATAAAAATAATTTTAAATCCAAGTATTTATAACACTTTCATTTTAATAAAAGAATTTTTCGCAGCAGCGTCTTTCGTTGATTTCCACTGCTGTGCTATCTAACGCTCTCTACCAGCAGTTTAACACGCCTCTTCTTTTTTTCTCCTTAGTTTGAACCACCTGGCAAGATTCTAGTAGTCCTTCGTACTCCATTTCCCCCTCCCCATTATTGCTAAGTCGCCAACATAAGCTCTTTCATATCTTGGATTTTATTGCCATTATCCGGACAACCATTCTCTTCTCTTTAGTGTTTGTCACTGACCGTATGTTTCATGAAAGGTGTCCAGGAATTAATGAAAGATTTTTATTAATATTTACATCTGAATAGATCTGCATCTGACTAGGACCGAGAGCTTTCCTTTGTTTTGTGGATTCACCTTGGGAGTGATATCAAATGGAGGGGTGCATAAAGGGGCCTACAATATATCGGGAAAGCACAATAGGTATTTTTCGGACCGTCTTATTGAATGGGCAACATATTCCAGTGAGATGGGAAAAAAATTCAGAAATATTCGTTATTGGTTGAGAAAAAAAATCAGTTTTTTCTCTTTCTTTTTGAAATTTCAAAAAAAAAAAAAAAATAGATAGGCGGTGTTGTTTATTAAACGAGGATTTTATTATTTTCAAAATAAAAATATGATTGGGGCTTATTATTAGACAGCATTAGATTTTGTAAGGTTAAAAAAAGTTTAGATAATTTCAAAAATTAATCATACAGTAACAATCAGTCAAAAAATCCTAATATATGCGTGTCAGAAATTACCTACATTACGAAAGCTGGCTTCCAAAATCCTATTTTAAAAAGAAGCTCATTTGCAAAATTATGTATTAATCAGAGAGAAGGCGACTTTTTTTTGTTACAGAATTATTTTATTAGGTAGGTATTTTCGTTGGGCCATAGGCTCTCAATTTCCTAATGACGGTTTTGATAGGTGCAAAATTATCCTAACTCAAGGCATTCAAATTTGTTACAACGACCCTAGGTATTTGATTAGGGGTCTGTCCTACTCTAGGCGGAAACTCCAAGGGAAAAGAAAGATGCGAGTCATATTTTTGGTTACGAAAAAGAAATTAGGGCAATGAAATTACGTTCCTGAAGTCATCGAAGAAAAGTCATTACAAAAATTATTTCGTACTCGGGGACGCCCAAAACGGGGAGATTCGATAAAATCGCAATGTCTATATTTTCGGCCATTGCAATACCTTCTATTGTTGTACTGCAAACAGGAAAATTAAATAAAAATAATAATAAGTGCAACAGTGTGTGTCTCCACATGTCTGTGAATACTGGTAAAAAATGCAACAAGGTGTATTAAAATTTAGTATGTCGTCCCTCTGAGTGTCTGAACATCACAAATTTAAATCTGTATCAAATTTTTGCACCAAATTCTCAAGAAAAAGAAAGTCTCTCTGTGCGGATATGGACATCATAAGTGAAAATCCCAACTATTATATAGATGACTAACCGCCTTCGGCGACCAGCTGGTTCGCCCGTTTAAATTAGTTTTTATTTTTTTATTTTATATTAATTATAGCATTACCGTCGGACCACGATAATTCAGCAAAGATGAACAAAAAGCTGAATATTTTATTGTACTTCACAGATAGTAAAATATTTAAAGACGTAAATTTTAAAATGCCAGCGATACAATTCTGTATGATGCATCGCAGCAACTTACAAACTGAGTTTCAAATAACTTTCACTCAATTCATCTATCACTTATCGATCGGTAGAATGATTACCGCTGAATATGGTCACGAAAGCCAAACATGCTGGATGCCCGCGTGAACCAGTGGGTATAAAAGCGAGGCGGCAAAAAATTCATAGACATATAAAAGAGCTGGAAGTATAGGAGTTAGACAATAAAATTTAAAAATTAATTAGTTTTGCCGAACATTATTGCCTTTTTGAAATTCTTATTTTCAGGCTGTATTTTCTAGTTTCTAGTATCAAATATGATGAGTTATCACTTGAGGAAATTCAAGTTTGGCGGCAAGCCTAACCAAAATTTCAATCAAATATTACCTGTAATGAAATATACAAAAATTTGAAAGCATTTTCACGCCTCATAAATTTAAAATGGCAGGAAAGCATGAGATTAAATACTTGAAGAATGGATGGAAATTATTTTAATCTAAATCACACACAATAAAAACAAACAAACCTGAAATTAAATTTCTGTTGCCACTCTTTACAAAAATATTACTTTAAAGCAAGTGCAATAAAATATTTCAGCAATGCAATGAATACTAAAGCGAAAATTCTGCTTTGGAGTTAATTTCCCAAGAAAACAATTTATACTATCAACAACCGTAACAATTTCAAACGCGCTTGAATAAAAGATTTGCGGAAATAATGAGATGGTTTGAATTTTATTTACAACAATAAGAACATTGTTACAATTCATGTTTTAAAACATTAATTAAAATTGAACAAAATGTCGCATGGAAATAAGATCGGTGTCATTGAAAAGCTAATTTTTAATTTTTATGTAAAAATAGTGCTTTTGCGATAATAGGATCCGAAGTTATTCCGGAAAAACGTTCAAATTTCAAGCAATTTTTAAATAATTTAAATTCAAATTAAAAATTTCGAAAAATCCTTTCTTAGTGAGCACCCACTCCCCAAGAAGCAACAGCCTGCAAAATTTCAAGTAAAAGTGGTTTGGGAGATTTCGTGATGAGTGAGTCACGGTATTTGCCTTTTATATATAAAGATAACCGGCATGCATATTTTACACCCAAATTTGTGGATATGTATCCAATTTACGATCAAATTTGTGTAACATTCTAAAATGCATACGCGATTTTCTTTAACGTGCTACAAATTACAAAAAAAAGAGTAAAAATTTAAAAAATATTTTTAGCATGCGTGTTGCCACATATGGGTAGGAATACAATCATCTATATTTTCAATTACTGCTTTTATTTACAAGCCCGATGCTATTCACAAAATTTCGATGATTACTCATAAGTAAAACCATATAAATGCTGCCCTTAAATGCTGGTATCACGAAATAGCTACCTGAAACTATCATTAATCGAAGTGCAGTTTTTTTATTCTTTACTAGCCGCTTTCGGCGACCAAATTGTTCACCGGGAAAATAACGTCAATTTAATCTTTTATGCATAATTTCCTACTCGCTGTATCACGGGCTATTTCGAATAATGCGACATTCTTTGGCGGAAAGTGAAGTCATGAGACACATGACCAACATTTTCTCTTGAATAAATAAGGAGAAAAGAGAGGTTCAAACATTCCGTAGGAGAAAACACGACAAAATCGACTTAATTTTTTTAAAAAATGCAAAAAATAGTTACTTTGTAAAAAAAAAAAAAAAATTATACAGTGTCCTATCGAAATGAATGGTTTATCCGCTTCCAGAACTTTTTCATAAGCGCACTGCCAGTTTATTTTTCTACAAATATCTTCTTTGAATCCGATATTATTGAATTAAAATTTTTAAATCAAACCTTTTTATTACCTTAAAACAGTTTGGTTTGAATGAAAACACAAGAAAATTGGAAAAAGAAAATTTATTTTAAACTTAAAAATAGTAAACCGTATAACAATTAATAAAATTTTAAAATGAACAATTATACTTCGAAAGTTTATAAATTAAAACATGGTAGCATAATATTTTGTTTTGTAAAAGTAAAAATTAAACGAAATTAAAAGCATAAACGAATAAAAATACAACAAACTGCTAAATTAAACACCAGGAACATATCTTTTCTTCTTGTCCGTATTTGAATAATAATGAAGAGAGAAAAAAAAGACTCCAATTAAAAAAAACCATAACTGATAAATTATACACTGGGAATATTAATTTACTTTTTGCTTCGGAGTCTCTGCCCCCGAGAGATGGCAGCGCAATATATTCATTCATTTTGGCGTTTTCAATTAACATCTTTTTAACTAATTGCAATTTCGGAATTGAAATGGTGGAAATAGATTTGTTGCATTATTTCCCATCTTTTGGTACTTTCGATGTGTTTCTACGTTCAGTGGTTCGTGAGAACATAACCTCACACACATACACAGTGGCAGCGATTGGGTTGAAAAAGTAGGGGCAAAATACTTATAGACATCTAAAAGTACCCGGGAGTGTAGGGACACAGAACAAAATTTAAAAATTACCAATAATCTCAGCTTACTTTCCCTGACACTATTACTTTGAAATAATTCTTAGTTTTAGGCAGCTAAATTGAAATAAATTTAATTTTTCCGGCAAAAAATAAGAGGGCGACCGTCCTCTTTTGTCCCTCTGACTTGCCGCCACTGTACATAGATACATTTGTTCACCCTTGAATTTTAATACCGTAGATATCATGGTAAGACGTGAAGATATGTCCAACCTCGTTTGAGTTTTAGGCTACATATTTGCATAGAAATTCCCTACCATTTGAATAGTGGATTATAATGGTGTAAAATTGTTAGTTTTCCTCATAATTTAATGATAAATATTTTCAATGCTGCTTTCATTTGTTAGGATGTAGAACTGATAGTGTAATGAAAAATGGAATAAAATATAAAAAATCCTCGCATTGTTATTAAATTAGAGTTGATTGAAACAAAAGCTAACCTAAGCCATAAAAACACTCATTGTTCGAAGAGAAGTTTGGGAGGTAGGAGGATATGACGAAAGGGGTATTCAAAAATAAAAATACTAAAAAGGGGTACGAGATGGAATAAGGTTTGAGAATCTCTATTTGAATATGCTAGGTTTTTACATAATCGTGTTCACCAATAGACAGACAGATCTCAAAAAATAATTTTGTTGGACATATTAAGATCTAAACTTCTTTTTACTCTATACTTTCAATACCAGAAAGAAAACAAAAGTAACTATCAGAATGATTTTCTAAATAACTCATAAAATTAAGCACAGGTTCAATAGTTTTTCACGTAAAGCTCAACACATAGTTTTCATGTAACACGAAAAAGGATTCAAATCCACTAATTGAAATAGACTGTATGAACTCGTCTAGTTGATCATATAGATTAAAAGGAAAAAAAAAAATTATTATTAAAAATTTACATTCTTTTTAAGTTTAGTTACAGTTCGAATAAATCAAGTAACAAGGTTATAAAAAAATAATAATTAAATATAACGCTTTTTTTTCACATATATACACTCAGAAAACTATTTATTTTTCTTAGAGATAGACGCAAATAATTAATAATATATATTTCCAAAAAACAAGGTGTTGACAACAAATATTCATCTGAAAGGATTGGAAAATTTTTTGAGAAAGACACTCACACGGATGCATACAAACTTTCGAATAAGAAAGAAATATTTAGTCAAAAAATAAGTTTTTATTTCATAAATAAATAAAACTACATGAAATTATCACATTGTGACTCTGAAACACTGTCAACAGTACTAATTAATAAATGGTATATTTTATTGAAGAATAAGACAAAATAGTTTTTCTCACCAGCAGAGCCGAGATGGAAATAATTATGATGAAAATATGTATTTGTGTGAAAATGATAATAAAATAGTAACATCTACAAGCAAAGAAAGATACTAATACATTCACAGATTACTATCATTCAAAAAAAAGTCAGTGTCCCGTTTTAGGGAAGTTTCTAAAAACACAACATAAACTCAAAGGAATTATTTTTTCAACATAAATTTTATAAAAAAGTATTTTTAAGCATTTGCTTTATTTATATTCAATAGATAGCAGCACATTTCAAGCTTTTGGTTGATAATGCAGCCTTTTTTCCCCCAAGTAGTTTCATATAGTTTTAACAAGGTGAAAAAGAAAAGGGAAAGTTTATTCAATTACTTGCCAATTAATTAACTTGTATTAAACAAATACGTCAGTAAATACAATTGTAATAATATGTTTTCTATTTGGTATTTAACATAATTTTAGATTTTATTTATTTTGCATCAATAGGACTCTGTTTAAATAGGGACGCTAAACTTAGGAAGGAAATAAATTGTTAATTTCTCAGGCACATTTTTTTTAATGTTTTTTGAGCTGATTTAAGGACATGGAATACAAAAGATTGGAAAAGGGAAAATTGGGCATTAATAGGTTAAACATAAGCAACATTTATTTTAGTTGAAGAACACTGCATTTTACAATAAGACACAATATTACACAGAATTTAAAGATGTAAAAAGTAAGAATTAGACCAGAGGTATTGAAAGTGTCATCAACCGTTAAGGCAATTAGAAACCATGGCATATATAATCAATACAAAAATATAATTAAACACATGCATGCAAAAATTTAGTAGAAACATAGTATCAAATATATGTCAGGAATAACTCATACAGTAAAAAATATATAAAGACATTTTACACAGAATATCTTCATGAATCCCTAACTTGTTATCAAAATCAAATGAGACACATTTTGTATAAAATGTTGGGCCACTGATTCAATAAATAAATAAAGCTTAATCTCAACCT
>BGPR01012344.1:179-17903 GCA_013235015.1 Araneus ventricosus
AACCGGTTTAAACCGGGGAAAAAATAACCGAAACAAAAAACCGGTTTGCAAAAATAACCGGTTTAAACTGGAGGAAAAAAAACCCAAAAAACCGGTTAACTGAAACAAAAAAAAAAACAGTTTTCAAAAAATAACCGGTTTAAACCGGAGCAAAAAAATAACCGAAAAAAACCGGTTAACCGAAACAAAATAAACGGTTTTAGGTTTATACCGGTAGGTTTTTCCCATCCCTACTTGGAACTTCTTTATCCTCAGTATTCTAAAAATGAGCTCCTGTGTATCTGAACTAGTAGCTGCTCTAAACGAGAGAGCGATTGAATAAAGCGATGCGGGTTGCAGGAAGTTGAAATAAGAGGATCAAAGGGTTATGATTTCTATAAATTAAGCAGTTCATGACAATAACTGAGGTTACATTAACCAATAGTTGCTGTATAATGCGCAGTATGGCTGAGTGGGCAAAACTGATATAAAACAGAATTTGTAAGCGACAATAAATGAATTCGTGAAGGGGATCCCATACATAAGCTGCTTACTCGTTCACTCGTAGGTCATTCGATAGATATGCGATCGGAATAAGGACAATATTATTACCAGAGAATATAGATGAAGTGTTGATTAAAACTACAAAGCATTAACGATAAACGAAGTCTAAAATTGTCAGCCATCCGATCTTTGATTCAATATCATTTCGGAAGGTCTCATAGCAGAAATGATATTCTGTTTCGGATAACTATTTAACAAGTAACTTCGAAAATAAGAAGCGATGAATTTGTGCTTACGGTATATGATACCAATTTTAAGCTAGAGAAAAATGTGGATACGTGATCACTGGTTTAAGGCAAAGCTGATAATAATTTCTTTCATGGTGTAAAGAATTAAAGTCAGGAAAAAGTTTTATATTTTCTACTCCAAAAATATATAATTTAATCCTGATTATCTTCTCGTATTATTTTAAGACGACACAGTACCCTTTTTCAAAAATCTTTTTTGGAAACAGTAATAATAAAATAAATTAATGACTTTTTTTAGAATATAATTATAATAAGAATCTGATGAAAAAAGTCATTCTAGCACGAACAATCATTTTAAAATTTAAAAAAAATTGAAATTTTTAGTGTTTTTAAAACTCTTATAAAATATTTAATTTTTAATATTTTTTAGTTATTTCAAGTTATTTATATTTCTTGGATTCTTGAGAACAAAAGTTAGTATGGGATTGATGATTTGTCTTTTTTTAAATTTTTAATAATTATTTTTGTAAAAAAACCTGAAAAAACATGAAAATTCGAGAAATATCAACTTTGGCCTTTTTTAAAAAAATAACTAGAACTCTCAGGCCTAATTCCATGCTAATTTTTACAGTACATATATATGAAAATATCTTCAAAAAATTTGAAGACTCCATCTTGAACAAAAAAAAAAGGATTTGGAAATAAAAAACTCTTGCATAACTAAACATGAAACTCTGAGAAAAATGCATTTAAAGTTTGTAAAGGCATAAAATAAAGATTAATAATGATTGTAGAGCTCTAATTTTTTAATATGTTATTCCCCAACTTATAAAATGCATTAAAAACTATTTTAACTCCAATATGATGGAATATATTTTTTTTTATTTTAAATCTTATGTAATTAGTCTTCCAGCTCTTCAAAACATTATGCGTCTTAGCAACTCCAGAAAGTTTCGTTCGTGGCATTTTCTCAAAAGAAAAATGAATAAAAAAAATAATAATATACTGCAAAGCTTCCAAATAAAAAAACTTTGTGTAAAAATTAATATTGGTCTTGAGGAAGTCCTTTTTATGAATAACAGTTAGGTTATTCATAAAAAAGAGCGAAGAATATAAGCAAACAGAAACGATTTGAGTAGTAAATTTTGAAGTTATAACAACCATTTCATCTAAGGAACTGAGTTATTCACAAAATAATTTTAATTAATTAATTTTAAGAACGGAAAAATGGTTCCAAATGAAAACGAAACTAAACACGCCCCCTCAGCAGTCAAATTTTGATACTGACAACACTAAAACCTCAAATATCATTAAAACTATTTGGATATCAGATCTAAAATTTGGAGTCAAGTTTCCTAACCGTATGGACCACCGAAAAATGAAAAAAAAACGATATTTTTGTCATTTTTAGAGTGCTGTGTGTGACATAAAAGGGCAGTTTAGTTTTAGATTGTTTGACGTAACATTAACCCTCTAACCTCACTTCCCGCGATTTCCACGGGTTGGAAGTTCGTCTGTTTTCTACTGCATCCTGCGATTTTCGCCAGCTAATGGGTTTCCTTAGTACTTTTAAAGCATTGCTAATATAATAGCCCAGATCCTCCGGTAACGCTCTGACGTCACCAACAATAAAACTCGCGCCATAGCACTGCGAGACGTTAAACAGCATTATTTCATTGTTAGAGAACCTAAATTTCAGTCATTTTAAATTTAAAAGAGTAATTGTCGTTCTAATTTCAAATTTAATAGCTCTAAAATAGTGAAATAAAATTTGCTATCGATTGATATTAAATTTAACTCTCTATGATCAATAGTTCCGGAGAAATTTTAAATTGTATTAATCCTATATTTCAAATTAATTTCCGTTTTTCAACAGAAAGTAGTAAATTACGTCAGTGGTATATCATGCGCGTGATATAGTTTGGACGCCAAATTGTATCTGCATGCAATCGTGGCGATGTTGTTTTCTTGCCAAGAATTAAATTAGTCACCAGTTCGTTCTCAACCGCCGCCAGTTCCCGTTAATTCCAGCTTACACGATGACTATCAACAAATCGCAGGGGCATACTTTCGATCATGTCGGAATTTACCTCGATGAGCCTGTCTTTTCACATGGACAGCTCTATGTTGCACTTTCAAGGTCTAGGATTCCCAATCACGTTAAAATTTACACAAAGACATCTGAAGTACAAGGAAAATTATTAAACAACGAAAATTACTTCTCATGGAATGTTGTTTACCAAGAGGTTTTCTGAATAAAGAAATATTTAAATAATATGTAAATCAAAAATATTCCCTGTCATAAAACGTATGTTTATTTTATTTGTTTTCAATCAATGTTAAACATTTCTCTCGGATATATATCTATTTAAACACGTCGAATTTGAAGGGAAATCTCTCGAATGAAGAGGCAATTTGCACCCGTCAATCCATGACGGGTGATTTTCTAGTTGAATCATATTATCCTAATCAAGGCCTGCATGTAAATAACAATTAGGTTGGTTCAACGGTATTTAAACATATTTTCAAACGTTGCATCTAAATAGTAACACAAAAAAATTATGCAGACAGAGGGTTAATAATACGATACAAAAAGATAAATTAGTAAGAACTTTCATTATAATATTATCTTCAAAGCATGAAATCCGTTATTTTATACAATACCTGGTTAATTCATGAAATAACACTTGAAACACTTAACACATGAAATAACTAACATAACATCATTTAAAGCATAAACTCACTTGTATTCTATGATTTAACTAGCTGTTTCATGGAATAGCGATCTATACCTCGTTAAAGTGTAGAATAACTGACATGATTAATCCCGCTTGTTAGTAGACACCATATTGCGATATGCATGGAGATTTTAAATACAATTCCAATTATTTTATTGTGTCTTTGTGTAAATATCATTTTGTACGCTGTATAAATCAAGTATTTTTTATTTTACATTTTAACTGTCTATCATTAGTCAATCTACAGAATAATTAATTATTTTTTAGAATAACTATACAAAATTGGAGTTGTTTGCTTATTACACATTATAACTGACTTGATAAGTTTCTTAATGAAATAACTAGGTATTCTAATTATAATCTCTAGGCTGATCTAGGTATAAAATATGCACTTTAACAGTACCAATACTATACAGGGTTAGCCTAAATGATTCATCGGGTTTCAAAACACTGTGTATCGAGAGGTCTACGACCTACAAAGACGGGTGATACATGACTAGATACATACACTCCCCAAGTTTAAAAGCCCACATCGTGTCTCGTGTGCTCGCTAGATGGCAGGCATGTAGCGGCACTGTGCAAGATGGCGGCAATGCAGGAGACGAGTTTTTGTGTGTTGGAATATGCGAAGTGTTCTTCGGTTACGAGCGTTCAGCGTGCATTCTTACGCAATTACGGAAAAGCTGCACATGGTCATTTGTAGTACGTACCAGAAACTTGGTGAGTGTATGTAACTTTATGTAGCACCCGTCTTTGTACGTCGTATACTTGTAATTAAACAGTCCTTTGAAACCCGATGAATCATTTAGGCTAACCCTGTATTCAACAAAGCTGGTATATAAAAACCATCTGTTCTGCTATCCTTTTTTTAAGTTGCAAAATTGCTTATCTTAACCAAATAGCTCATTTAATCAAATTGCGCCTTATTCAGAGTTTAGAACTTCCTGCCGCTCAGACCTCTCGCTTTGTGGTGCGGAAGTTAGGAGAAAGGGGGACAGGACACCTGCTCGTGTGTTGTGCCTCAGAATCATTCGCTACCAACAGGAATGGCGCTAGAGTTTGCATGACGGGGGGTCCCGATTTGCCCGACAGGGGTCACGACCTGTTGTACGGGAGGTCGAGTGTAATGAAATTGGTCTCAAATTTTCGCCAGATTATTATTTTTCAACTACAGTTGAATAAAGAGTACAAAAATTTTCCCCGACAGGGGGACACAGCATCCCCGACGGGGGGGCCTGTCCCCCCCAGGTGCCCCCTCTGGCGCCACCCCTGGTTACCAAATAGCCCTAGTGTAGCCTTCGTACTGGATAATAATATAACAAGGTGACCAACTGAGGGAGGACAATCCTCCTTTTGTAAGTTCTGTCCTCTCTCGACAAGTGTACAATAAATTATGTTACAAATGTTTTTATTTTGATTTATCATGTTATAGTGTACTAGAAAACCTTGGCGGGTGCAAGTTGCCTCTTCATTCGAGAGATTTCCCGTCAAATTTGATGAGTTTAAATAGATATATATATGCGAGGGAAATGTTTAACATTGATTGAAAACAAATAAAATAAAAATATGTTTTAGCACAGGAAATATATATTTTTTATTTACATATTTCTTTATTCAAAAACATCTCTTGGTAAACAACATTCCGTGTGAAGTGTTTTTCGTTGTTTAACAATTTTATTATAATTCGATAACCATGAAATTCTCAGCTGGCCAAACGTGAGTCAAAAGTTAAAATTTCAAAGGAATTCTTTTTCGAAATTCTAATCAAAACAAAGCACTTCTCTGCTTGTCAAACGTTGCCAAAAAATATTATCAAATTATATCATCACGATTGCAATAAATAATCGGATGCACCGTAGCGTCCAAACTATATCACGCGCATGATATACCACTGACGTAATTTAAAACTTCCTATTAATTAATTTGAAATACATGATTAATATAATTTAAAATTTCTGGGGGAACTATTGATTATAGCGAGATAAATTGTATATCAAGCGATATAGAAAATTTTATTTCACTATTTTAGAGCTATTAAATTTGAAATTAGAAATACAATTTCTCTTTTAAATTTAAAATTACTGAAATTTAAGTTCTCTAACAATGAAATAATACTGTTTAACATCTCGAAGTGCTATGTCTCGAATTTTATAGTTGGTGACGTCAAAGCGTTACCGAGAAATAGATCTGGGCTATTATATTAGTAATTCTGTATTATTATTGCAATGAATAAAATCTTTCTTTAATTTACAAAATTTTTTATTCTTCAATTTCTTTCTCTCTTTCTTTTCATTCGAAAAAAGTTGGTCACTTTAAATATAATCAATCAGTCAAATAACTCTCTGGACCACTGTCTGATAAATTAGGATTAACGCTGTTAATATTGATAGGGATTAATTTATTTTACAGATAAATATGTTTTGATTATATCTATTATAATCAATATTTACAATGCATGAATAATACTAATTTATGCAATTTTTGGAAGAAATGTTCAAAAAGTATTACTTAAAGGCCGAGAAGGTAATATTTTGAAATGAGGGAGGGGGAAAGAAAGAAAGAAACAAGAATTTAAATTTTGTCGATATTTTCCAAGTTGGATTCCTTTTTGAGATAAAATCTATTCTCTTATTTTTCTAAGTGATTTCAATTAAATTGATTGTACTGAATTTTCGCCGTGCATTCAGCCCGGTCAACGCAAATAATAAGCTAGGATTGCCATAATTTCCAAGCATTGATACGGGACGCATAAGTGCTAAACAAATAGAGCATGAAAAAAGTGGGTAGGCTTTATTTTACTCTGATAAAAAAATTAATAAAGTTTAGGAAATCTAATAAAATGAACACGCGTAAAATAATAAAAAAGATGCCAGGCTAATCCTTTTTAGCCCAGTCATATTTTAAAGTTGATTTTATTTTCTTAATTAGATTGTTTTCTTCTTTTTCATAATTATACAATTGGGCGCAAGTAATTTAAATTTATAATGGCAAATCAAAATTCATCCACCGACAATCTGTTTCTTTCGTCCGGTGCCTCGCGCAGAGTTTAGGGAGAAAACGGGACAAATAGTAATACGGGACTGAGTAGTGAAAAACGTGACAGTCACGTATATATGGGGCGTCTGTGTCTCACGCAGAGTTTAGGGAGAAAACGGGACAAATAGTAATACGGGACTGAGTAGTGAAAAACGATGACACTCACGTATATACGGGACGTCTGTGTCTCACGCAGAGTTTAGGGAGAAAACGGGACAAATAGCAATACTGGACTGAGCAGTGAAAAATGTGACAGTCACGTATATACGGGACGTCTGTGTCTCACGCAGAGTTTAGAGAGAAAACGGGACAAATAGTAATACGGGACTGAGTAGTGAAAAACGGTGACATTCACGTATATACGGGACGTCTGTGTCTCACGCAGAGTTTAGGGAGGAAACAGGACAAATAGCAATACTGGACTGAGTAGAGAAAAACGGTGACATTCACGTATACACGGGACGTATGGCAACCCTAAATATAACGCCAAAACCGTGTGTCGTTCATTAAATCAATTTATTTCAACTTTTGGTTTCCTGAACCTTTTAATTTTTCTCTCGTATTATTTAACATTGTCAAAAATCAAGTTCGCTGCAAGTTTCATTAATCTATTAAAAGTTCCTACATCAATAGTAGTTAGGTAATTATTTTTTAAAAAATTAAATATTACAAAATGTATTTTTTGTGGTTTATTGTAAACTCATTTTATCTGAAAATACATAAACAGTTTTATTGCAAAAGTAATTAGCTATTAAAAAGAAAACTTACGAAAGCTTTAAAATAACGGAAGCTTTAAAAAAAATTTTAAAAACATAAACTTTGAGAAAGTTGGTGACAACTCCAACAACGAAATCAGTTTTGTATAACCTCTTTTCTCATTTATTTCTCTACAAAGCTCTTCCCAAGCTTACCACCTGCAGATCCAAACAACAGCTGTCAAAACCATCCCCCTTTGTAATAGTCCATTCATGAGTCCGAAACCTCGCATGCTCTCTGTTTGGCGAGGTCGGTTCTGGCAACCCGAATTTTCTGTAGGTTACTGGATTAGCCGGTTATGTTGCCACTGAAACTTATGGATGGACAAAAGATGAAGATCAGGCGTTCTTCTCGGAGATGAGCAGTTGATGTGCCACTTCTGGAAACAGTGGAACACTCCTTCCTTCCTTCTCTTGCTCTTCGGTTGGACTGTTGTGGTGCTATAACTGTTGACTGACTGGACAGTTGGTGGTCATTGTTAGTTGTGGTGTGTATGTGATCAGTGGTTCTTGGAACAAAAATGAATCTGCGGATTTCTCAAATGTTGAGCTTGAATTATGTAAGTATAGAATAGTTGAATATTTTTTTTAAAAAATTAGCGTTTGAAGATCACATTGGAGGGAAATATTGCATTAGAGGATATTTTGAAGAAACTCAGCTAGTTAAAATCAGCTATGCTGTTTAATTATGTAAATTTAACTGTTTGCGAAATCCAGTAAATTTTCAGTGATGCTTCCAGTTTTTCAAAATATTTGTGGGAAGGTAAATTTAAAAAATTCTAAGCCTGGATTACTATAAAAGTGTGTTCAACATTCTAATAGTTTTCGGTAGTGAGACGGAAGTTTGGATAAGATATTCTTGAATTTAGGGTTGTAGATAGTAGATTTTTTTAAAAAATATTACCATCTTTTGTTGCAAATGAAAGTATCATAGGTATGCTGTTTAATTATATAAATTTAACTGTTTGCGAAATCCAGTAAATTATTAGTGGTGCTTCCAGTTTTGCAAAATATTTGTGAGATGATAAATTTTAAAAATTCTAAGCTTGGGTCACTATAAAAGTGTGTTTAACGTTCTAATAGTTTTCGGTAGTGCTACGGAAGTTTGGATAAGATATTCTTGACTTTGGGGTTGTAGATAGTAGATTTTTAAAAAATATTATAAATGAAAGTATCATAGGTATGCTTTTCTGTAAATCCATTAATTTTTTTAGAAACGTAGCAATAATTTACATTTAAATGAAAATATTATTTACCATCAATTCATTATTAAGAAATATGAGTCCAAAAATCAGGCATTCCGTGACACGTGAAATTATTGAATTTGTGTATTTATGTTATAATATACCGTTATCAAGCTTATAAAATGCTGAAATATAGCGAAAAAAATAAATTTATAGATGAGTATACATTTTTTTTAAAACATACAGACATTTTCTTTTTCACTTTAATTTTTTTTATATGTTTTTCTCTGAAAGGAATATTAAAATTAATTAAAATTTGCATGCATTTCTGTTAGTAAGACTGTTAATAGAAGCTTGCTGCTATATAATCGAAATTTCTATGTGTCACTTAATATATTTGTGTTTATAGTTCTAATATAACCATATATACTATTAATTTTATATATCACAACTTATAAACACAAGTTGTACGATTTAGATGGCAAGGTTTATAACCATCATGCTAATACTTTGTATAAAATGCATCATTTCGAAATTCCAACGTAGACACTTTTCGACGGTTCTTTGTGTATCAAAAGATATTTTGTTACATCATGCACATATTATTATGCATTTATGCATTATTATGCATTTGTTACATTACACATATGTCGTTGACAAGTTTCAGGTATGGATATTTTTAATTTTTTTCAAATATAATTAGAAATGTATTGAAATGAATATTAATTACAAAAAAACTATGAGATTTATGGAAGTCCCGTTCGTTCAAAAAAATCATTAATGCCAAGTGGTTATCATTAACGCATTTCTGTTCAAAGAACTTTTAAGAAAAAAACTGAGAAGAGCCCAGCATGTTTTAAAAATTAGTTATGCCCGGTGAATAGCATAAACGTATTTCTCTATATTCAGAGAAAAGTAGAGGAAAAAATTAGGAAAGTGCTAACTGTTTAACCCTTTAACTGAGGATGTGGTTCATAAACCACATATATAGGAAAGCAACCGCAGTTAAAGTTATTTGTGACGGATGGTTAGCAGTAACATATTTCTATTCAGAGAACTGTAGAGAAAATCTGAAGGTCGCAAGAATGACGAATCTCGATTGTATGCTCATCAGAACAGGACATTCGAATGATGCCAAAAAAAAAAAAAACAGCGGGAATGGTCTCCCCTAAACTTTCTCGTATACTTCCCCAAAAAGGTGCCGTTTCCCCTCCCCCCGCGTGGATTAAAAAATTCGAACCTACTGTAACCCAGAATGCACTGACAATTAGAATGTTTTTCATTGTAGATTGTAGTGACTGTAAAATATTTAGGTGAAGAATCAAATTCAAGGCGATGCGTACCGATTTTCCAATCTTGCCTGCTCAAGGGCAAAGTGACGTAATCCTTCCGCGTGCACAGAGATTGCTACCAGTACGCATGCGCATGGAAAAGCGGATTTAAAAAAATTGAATATGCAATTTGAACGCCTTTTTTTAACTGATTGGAACGAAATTTGGGCACAGATCTATAATTAATGGTAGCAACCGTCATACCAATTTTTATTTATCTAAGGCAAAGGGTTTAGGATATAGTATAATTTTTACAAGTATGCGATTATGCAGTTCGACAGACAGTCAACCCTTCAACAGATTTAGTCCAAACTTTGATAGGGACCTACATTCATGATGATAAGACTGTGTACCAAATTTTATTCATCTAACTATTCAAGTTTTTGAGTTATAGTGCTCACATGACCACGGACAGACAGACAGACTTCCCGTAGACGGATTTTGTCCAAAATTTGATAGAAACCTACAAATTATGCGTAAAGGTCATATACCAAATTTCATCCTTATATCTCTAATAGTGTTCGAGTTATCGTGTTCACAGACAGACAGACATAATTCCAAAATTGTGTTTTTCGGACTCGGGGAAGTCTACAATGTGGAGATTTTTTGTCGATTACAATACTTTCTCTTTGTATACTTCGTATACGAGAAAGTAAAAATGAATGGTAGGAGAAGATAGACGAAATATTTCTTGTACAAAAATTATTCAATAGTCATCCTATGGTTATTCATTCACAATCACGATGCATATTAACCCTCTGAGTGCGTATCCCGCGATTTCCGCGAGTAGGAAGTAATTCTATTTTCTGCTGCATCCTGCGGTTTTCGCAAGCTCGTTTGTTTACTTAGAAATATTATAGTTCTGTTACACTAATAAAGCTGTGCATGCAAATAACAATTCGCTCGGTTCAACGGTATTTGAACACGCTTGCTAAAGTTGCATGTCAATAGTTATTAAAATAAATTCGGTGATCAGAGGATAAATTACGAATTGTAATTCAAAATGTCAATTGAATTCCTTGACCTACGAGTTTATTTACCCTCTTAATTATTTGACGCATCCTATTTGGAACATTTATTTCTATTTCATTCCGTAAAAGAACGTAAAGGATATTCGATATAGTTAAATGCATCCATGTGTTTTTTGTCTTTAAATTAATTGCTCTTTTGACTTAATTACGGATTTAAACGCCGAAAATTCCGTAATTCGACGTACGAGTCAGACATGTCGTTGCATGAGAAGGGATTAATGCATATAAAGTAAAAAATTCTAAGAAAAAAATGGTCAGTTTTAATAGATATTTGCTTTCTTCTTAATTGCTTTTCCACTTTTTAGTCATTCACTTCCCCATCATGTGAAATGCCCATTGGCGTTCTTATGATAAATGATTTTTCTGTAAAGGGCCATGAAGAAAGATATATTAATCCTAACCATCAGGTATGATAAATGCATTTTATGAAAAATAGCATTTGATAGATCAAATTTGAAAATATAGTAAAACACCGTTTATGCGTCTTTCAAGGGACTGACGTAATAAACGACGTATAAATGAAAAGCCGCATAATCGAAATTTTACTAAACCATCTTGATTATTTCAAATTTGCTACTAATTCAAATTCATTTAAAAGTATTAATTTTAACCGTCTGAGTGGTTAGCTATTTTTATCTACTAGCTTTAAAGTCTTAAAAATTTGGTTTTAAAGTGAATAATTAGAACTCTATTGAGTTTAATCAAGTATCTGAAATATGGTAGTTTAAGGAATTATACATATACACATGATGTCTGCTTTTGAACTCAGTATGAGAGACGGAAAAATACGTGCGAAACGCTTAGAGGGTTAATGTTTTTAAGATAGTAGTAGTATAAAACTATATACTATGAAAATCAATAATTAAATTTTAAAATTAAACATTTTTTATGAAAAATGTTTAATTTTAAAATTTAATTATTGATTTTCATACTGTATAGTTTTATACTAGTACTATCTGTATGTATATATGAAAGGTTTTCGTGATCGTAGTCAATAAAAAGCCGAGTTATAGTCTAATTTTCCTTTATTATGGGAGAGTGACGGATGTACGTACATCTTGGTTTAAGTTTCAAGTAAAAAGCGAACAGAAAATCCCTGCATTTCCTCAGGTAGGGATTTAACATATAGACACGTGATCAAAGTGAAGGGAATAATAGCTATTTTTAGCAAATTACGTAAGTGTTTTAGGGAAAAGCATGGCAGCAATAAGTAGCTGATTTCGCGAGTTGTGTAATGAGAATATTCTTCTAGTAATAAATATGCCAAAAAGCGAGGTTTAATATACCTCCAGCGCGGGAAATAAAACGAAACTGGAGTTTAAGACAAGCGATTTTGGAATACATTAATATCGTCCTAAGATTTTAAAATATGTAATATTAGAATTTAAAGTAAAATTAAGCGAGATTATTACATATATGCAATAAAGATATATTACATATGGAATAAATATATAATAATACTCTATATATTATATATGCAATAAAGGTTTCTATAGATATGCATATACATATATATGTATATGTATATGCAATAAAGGTATGATTTTTTCACTTTTATGAAAAAAAATGCCTTTATTGCATATCAAGAGTACTAAACATACAGTAGGACCCCGATAATCCGGACGAATTCAGGCACATGGACGTCCGGATTAGCGGGATTTCCGGATTAGCGAGGTTTTTAAAAAATAACGTAAAACACTTTCTTCAAAAATTGTATGTATAGGTACTATGGTACATTTGTATGAACTAACATTGTATGGATAAATTGAATGAACATGATACAGTATGAACATGATATGTACATACATAATTACTACATATGCAAGCGAATGAACATAATAAGTGTCCAAAAAAGTCAGTGATTTTTCTTTGCGCGGTCGTTCCAATTTTTAATTCAAATGCGCGGTCTCTTAAACGTCTGAGGAGCATAATTTCGTGTGCTTCAAAATTTTGCTCTTCAGCCCACTGTAATGAAGTGCTGAGTGCCGCCCCAGCCTCAGAATGAGAAATTTTTATAGGGTTTACAGGGGTGACGTCGTCATCATCATCATCTTCTGCTGTTACCGTCCTGATAATTTCGTCGTCTGTTAAAATTTTATTTCGAGCCAAACTGTCGTCAGCCTCAGCAGCCCATTGGAGGACTTCAGTATTAGACATCGCGTTCGTGTTTTGTAATTGGTTAATGAGTGATACAAGCTGAATTTCTTCAGTTTGCACATTTTCTTCAACTTCAGAATCAATAAAATTGTGAAGCAAATTTTTCCACGACTTGTTGATCAGCAATGTAGACTCAGATGCCGAACAGTTAGCAAGACTGAACACGACATCTTTTAAACTTACATTTGTCTGTCTTTTTTCCGAGTTTTCATTCTGCAGAGGATCATTGAGAATCGTCGTAAGAAGCAACTTGCGATATCCCAGCTTGATATTTTGAATAACATTCTGATCCATGAGTTGGATCAGCGCAGGATTCGGGTTTGCATCATTCTCCATGGACCGTCCGGATTACCGAGGGTTCCGGATTATCGCGTGTCCGGATTACCGAGGTTCTACTGTATATATCTTACACGATTTATGAGCATTCCGAACAGAACGCTGTCTCTTACCCCGTACCCGTGACCAGACCGGTCACTGAACGGTTTGATGGGGAAGACACGGGAACTTTGTTTAAGAAAAAAGGAAAACAAAATAAACAAAAAAAAAGAAATATTTACATTATGTACAGCATAGACATTTTCACTTTTACACTATTAGTTCGTAATAGTCTTCTTTTCATAGATGTTGTCACACCTTTCTTTTTTGAAGAGGGGGGGGATGTCCGGTTATTGAGCTTTTTAGTCCATTTAATTAAAAAGGTCTTTAACCATCTTCTGATGTGCTGATTGTCTGTGGCTATTAAGTACAGCATTATGAATTGAAGAATCGAATTAAGTTCAATAAATATTTTTTCACTATTATCTTGACAAAAGGAATAAGTTCGAAGTTTTTCTATGGAGTCCATTGTGTCTTTAAGTCATAAAACTAAGAACCCAATAAATCTAAATGAATGTTATGCCATCTTCGCATTTCCCATTTTTTCCCGTTAAGAGCAAATTATTGCGAGTAATATGAAGTCAAACATATCGAAAAATTGTCGATGTACAGAGGTATTTAAAGCTAAAAAAGGAAATAATAATAATCTTCTTTATTTAATACTATAATATCTATTTATTATATGCAGAGTGAAAATTATATGTGGAACTTCCATTTATTTTTAACTGAAAATGTTTATTCATCTGATTTATGTGCGAAATTTTCTCTGACCTTGTTCTTCTCCTGCGGGAAGTTATTCATTCAGTTGTGAATGAGAAACAAAAACTAGTTATGAAAATCGATGCGTTTTTTTTATGAAAAAAAATTCAGAATATAAAATATTTGTTAATGAAATTGCTTTTAATACATAGGATTTAAAATTTGCGAGAAAAGATTTTATAATCCACAGCAAACTGTACCTTTGTTGTTGCTTAATTCTTTATTTTTAGCAATAATAGATATAAAATAGCAAATACATATATTTTTATGATATAATAAAAATATATTATGCTTTTGAAGTAGAAAGTTAGTTCCATTCAACAAAGCTGAAAAATATGCATCCATTTTTTATTTTATCAAATGAAATGTGCTATGACTGATAAGTTTCTCTTGAGGAGCCCATTTTCGATCGAAAATCACAATTTTTTTTAATGTCTTATCTGAAAGCCTTTTCTTTTAAGTTTTCAAAACAATTTTTGTTTTACATCTGTGATGATCAGAAGTGAAATTAGAGCATTTTAGTAGAACTTAACAGCTGAAAATACGAGTATAATAGTAAACAGTACGATAAAGAAGAATTTTTCATTGTTTTTATTTAAAATATTTAAATTTTATTGTTGATTTCTGTTTTGTACTATTTTCCATATACCAGATACTATTTTGTAAGATTTTAAGTGTGAATTTCTTTGTTTCCTATGAGATTGTTGCAAACTTACGCAATTTTCAATAATTGCAGTATCCTGAGTTTCCATTAATAATGTAATTTTGATAGTAAACGTACGAAAATCACATAAATTTTACTTATAACCATTATAAAGCACTAAAAGTATCTTCAGATCAGCTATCATGCATAGAAAAGTTAGTTGACTGAAAAAATTATTCACATCTGTCGAAGGCGGCTGAATGGTAGATAGCGATAATGACTCATGAGGCTAAAGAAAACGACTAAGAAAAAATTTTCAGCACTGAAAATTTTTTCTTAGTCGTTTTCTTTAGCCTCATGATTCTTTTTGGTTATCTACGATTCCGCCGCCGTCGACAGATTTGCAGAAAAATGAACTAAGCTGATGAAAATGAAGGACTAGCCCACAAAACTGGAGAGTATTGAAGGAAAATTCATTTTTATTCTCATAGCAAATTAAAAGCATGAACTTTAAACTCATTTTTCTCGAAATGTGATGTGTGTGTGAGTTCCAGGGTAAATATAATCATTTTTTAAGAAATTTTTCTTTTCTCCTTTTTTTCGTTTAATGTTTTTTCGTCTCCTTATGTTCAAATGGACGAGTTTTCTGATTTGTTTATTTTGGTTGCACAGAAATTCCGTGGTGAGGGTTCACTTCCGTTTTCCAGTAACCCTCAAATTTAAGCGATCGCCAAATCCTGTTGGATTCCTTATCAAGCGCCAAGTTCGAATCAGTTCTTTCTTGAGTGCACAAAGCTCCAAAAAGAGCGATAAAGAATAATTATGGGAACCTTTTCCACAAAATTAGGCTCTTATTTTAAGTAAACATTGAGAACTACAATAATAGGAACATGAGATTTAATATTTTCAAAGTATCTTTAACCCATAACAATAGAAAACTCCACTTTAAACAATAATTAATATCTTCAAACAGAGTATTGAAATTTTGAAGGTTCCCATTGATTTAACATTATCACCGGGATTTGATGCGTAAGACGGAATTCCTACTTACCACATTAAACGAAACAGAAAACTCCATATGCATACCACTAAGGTTTGATGTTCCTTACGCCCCTGTTTTTTCTTCTACAGTGCTCTGTGAGCTCTGTGAACAAGGGTGTTTTAAATCTAATCAACCTGCATATTAATCTAGGATCTGACTATGCATTTGATGCAAAATAATGTCGGATGGAGTTACCGTTATCATTAACTGGATTTATGTAACAACAACTTTTTGCTTTTCTGCGCCAAATCAGGAGCAAAAATGTGGTGAAGGAAGTTCTAAAATAAAAGATTATGTATTTTCACTTTGTAGAAGATAATGAAAATCAACATTAGCTTCATGAAATTCTTTTGTGAACTAAAATTTAATTTATAGTAACTTATGTGCTCGTAAATCACTTGTTTGTAAAAATACGAATATCAATTGTAAAATCTTGCATTTTTTTATGCTGTGTAATGAAATCACATTTTCTTATAATATTTACTTCATCAATGACAAAAGTTAATATTCCATTTCCATGTAATATGTACCTTGTTATTTACCATTCTATTCGATTACTCACTGTATTCGTGATAAACAAAAAGTGAATTGTGAATCTAATCCTCCAAAGTCACTCAATAATTGCTGCTGTTCGTTGCCATTTTCTTCTTACGAAATTCTCCAATTAGGCCAAAAACAATTCGATCTGGGAGTTCCTTTCTTCCCAAAATAACCTGAACAGAAGAAATGTTATACTTTCACCTAGAAACAAGCAATTTTGTGGAGAAAACTAAATCTTCCAATACTTCGCGGTTCGTCTCAAAATTCTCACACGCAGGAACAAAACAATGATGCCTTTATTGAGAAGAAACACGCTTCGCTATTTAAAACACGAAGAGAAAGGCAACAAGAAAAAAAAAGTCGTTTGGTTTTTGATTCATTGTTCTGAGGTTCCCGTCTTTTTATTTATCGTTTGCTTCTTCCTAGTCTGGATATGAAGTGAAAAGCACTCGTCTTCCTTTTGTTTCTATGATTACTGCATCGACAGTTTTCGTTTCTTGTAATGAGCAGTCAGCACAATTAGATAACAGAATTAGTAATGAAGGGGTGGCAACGTTTTGACTATCTGGGCGATCATTGTTTTCTGCCCTCGAAATAGCGATTTTATTTTTGAGTTTAGTCTGGACAACTTTCTAGTAAAAATAAAAATGCTCGTGTTTGTTTATGCAAATGACTGCAATACTCTTTTGTGTTTTTTGATGTTACGCTTGAAGAAACCCTGGTGATAAATGGCTCATTGTGTAATACTTGTTTGTTTTAGAGATATTTTTAGTCAGTGTTATGTTTGTGATAACTCTGACCTTTAAAATCTGCCTGCTTCAGCATTATTTATTTAGATGTTCACGATTTTTCCTTTAACACTCTGACTCCTAAACCGCCCGTAACCGCCCATGCGACTTCTATACTAATGGGGCGTATTTCGGCCGGTTGCTGTTTCGAAACGGGGAGAAGGCAGTTGGGCGAGTGGTCATGAAATAGACCCATAGGGAAGAGATGAGAGATGAAAGGCCTACAATTCATATCTCCCACCACCCGTAGTGAGGCGAAAAGGGGGAACGGGCCGGACGAATCCATTCCACAGATCAATTTGTAAGCAAACCTCCGTATACAACTGTATTCAGATTTTGAGAACTCTTAGTAGTCAATGGGTTAATTTTTAAAAGATTAAACTCAAATCTTCCTAGTTGATTCTAAGATGAAAAGTTCACATTGAGGCTTTATAATTACAGTTCAGTTATATCGATGTCCTGTTTTGAAGCAACACGAGAGCTATTTTGGGACGGACCTCGTTGTTTTGAGTCTAAAGTTTTACCATTTGGGAATACATTTAACCAGGCAGTTTGCATATTTATATCATCATTTGGTAATACATTTAACCAGGCAGTTTGCATATTTATATTAT
>BGPR01012344.1:23337-35612 GCA_013235015.1 Araneus ventricosus
CCCTACCGTTGCCGAGAGAAAACTTAAAGTATCATATAAATGGCCAAAGATTATGCATAAATTTATCGGTTGTAAAAACGAGTTTTGACAAAATGTTATTCTGGTTGAGATTAAAAGACGCATTACCTAATTCTTAATGGCACTAAACTCAAGTTCAGTTTTAAACTTGCATTACCTTATATTGACAGAACGCCGCCCCATGTCACCGTGCCTGATGACATTACAGCACCCGTACTGGTTGAGTGGACATGGGAACACCTTATATTGACAAGCAGTTTAAGAACTTTTTATAAAGGTTGCTCTGTTTATGTTTGTTTATGTTCATATTTATTGTTTTCCGTTCCTATGAGTATGAACCGAAATTGTAAATTGTTTGAAGATTACAACATGTTTTTGTTTTAAAATATAGATTGCTTGGTAAAATATAACCGTGATAACTGCATGAAGTATTCGGCATTTTCTATGTATCATGTTTTGTATCGCGTTGTTAAAAAATAAACAACCATTTTACCAGTTAGGCTGCATAAATAACTATTTGATACCATTTTCATGACATTCATATCTTTCTTCAAAAAGGGAAAGAAAACACAGAATTAAACAAGTATTATTATTTTTCACTATTTGCAACACACAAATCATAAAATAAAGAAATGGAAAATGGGCGAAGGTATCCTTTTTATCTTATCACAGTTCAAAAATACGGAATCTGTCCCTAGCCAGCCCTCATATAAGAGGGAAAAAATGAGAAGAATGAAAAATAAACCAATCTTCTATTACAGAAAAACACGTCAAGTAAATAATGAAGTCTTTGGTAGATCATTTTGAATGTTAGTTTAATCCACTAGTGTTCTTTGCTAACCTGACCTAGAAAATGCTTCAAATGAATAAATATGATGTTTATTATAAGCTGAGAAGGAAAACATATCATAAGCTCACGATTTTCCGTGATTATAGTAGCGCTATATTCTTACGTTGATCGTTTGGAGGGAATTAATCATACGAGCTCATTTGTAGGTTCTGCTTAATTAAAAGTTCTTCGGACAGTGGTATTTTTAGAAGAGAATTTAATTCCCTTTTAAAAATGATCCTATTTCTACCTTTTTCCACCTTTAAAATATATTTTCGAAGAAATAACAATGAGAATTGATGACAACAAAACGAGGAAGTTGTTTAGGAATGAAACGCCATGTAAACAAATTACGACCATATAAAATGCACGGAATTCTAAATATAAAACAATTACAAGTTCAGTGCGCATGCTCATTATTTTTAACCAAACGATAAATGTCCGCGACTGTATCATTGCCGAAATGCAAAACAAATCTTTTCAAAATATTTCTCTATCTGTTTCCTCACAAACCAGTTTCCTCTATACAGGCTTTAAATACAAAAAAAAGTATCGTGTTTATTTGACTCCATGGTACGCTTCTTTTTTTATTTTTTTAAAGAAAATGTTTCATTTGCATACTGCAAAGAGCAAACCCAAAACAAATTTTAACCTTCTGTTTACTGAAATGACGGAAGTTGCCCCATGATTTATTTTAAATGGTGTTAACAATGAACTTCATTACCTATTCAAACAGATGGTAAAGCTATCATTAACTCGAGGGTATATTTGCGAGCCTTAAAACAAAGAATATCGTTAAGATTGCGAGATGAAGGTCTAAAGTCATCTGATTATAACCTTTTGACCAAATCAGAAAAAAAAATAGTCATAACAGAAATTTCTTTTAGGCTTATGTAATTCGGAAATGGCGGGTTAAATAATCATTTGCATCGACGTGATAGATTTCAGAGCGTTAATCTTTCCGGAACTCTACCACTAATGGATCTCCCGCTGCAACAAGTGTTATGTTTATTTGCACACTGCTGTGCACTCTGGGGGGAGTATTCTAGTTGCGGCACTCCTTGTTCGGGATGAAATTCACCAACCAGTTTTCAAGCTCTTACGCAATGAGCTTACAATTATAAGAAATTTTAAGTACTTAAACATTTTCTTCTACTAAATCCCAAAAGCTTAGTTCTTAGTTTTTAAACAGTTTTAACATAATTTTGTTCGGCTCATGTTTATGAAGGAGGAATTTTGTAATCGGTTTTATACTCACTTCCTGGTGTGCTAGAGTTTCGAAATTTTGTACAATCTTGTATTGTCGATGGCAATACAAGACTTTACAAAATGACAATACATTATAATATAATAGCCCAGATATCTCGGTAACGCTCTGACGTCACCAAGAATAAAACTCGCGCCATAGCAAGTTAAACAACATTATTTCATTGTTAGATAACCAAAATTTCAGTAATTTTAAATTCAAAAGAGTAATTGTCGTTCTAATTTCAAATTTAATATCTCTAAAATAGTGCAATAACATTTTCTATCTATTGATATAAAATTTATCTCGCTATGATCAATAGTTCCCGAGAAATTTTCAATTATATTAATCCTATATTTCGAATTAATTTCCGTTTTTCAATAGAAAGTAGTAAATCACGTCAGTGGTATATCATGCAATTGATATAGTTTGGACGCCACGATGCATCTGATTATTTATTGCAATCGTGATGATATAATTTGATAATATTTTTTAGCAACGTTTGACAAGCAGAGAAGTGATTTGTTTTGAAACTAGATTATCTATCTATCTAGATTATATCTACTAGATTTTTTTTAGACCAAGATGTTTTTTGAATGAAGAAATATGTAAATAATGTGTAAATATTTCCCGCCATAAAACATATGTTTATTTTATTTGTTTTCAATCAATGCTAAACATTTCTCTCGCATGTATATCTATTTAAACACGTCAAATTTGGCGGGAAATCTCTCGAATGAAGAGGCAATTTGCACCCGTCATACCATGACGGGTTATTTTCCAGTTGTTTTCATATTTTCCGAATTTAATTAATGGTTAATCAATTCATTTAATTAAATTTTGATTCCATACCAGGGATGCCACCTGGTAATGATTTTGAGAAAAATTTATTTCAAGATTCCTTGACCATTTATAATAATGAATTATAAATGAAAGACTAAAAAGTATTAAATTTTGAAAATTTCATCTTTTAGCACACTAATAAAAGTGGTTTTTCTTAAAAAAAGTTATTAAATTTATTATCCAGTTGACTTTAGCTTTTCGTTCTCGATTGTCCGTATTATTGCTCTTCTAATGTTCGATAAAAGAATTAATATTTATGCACATTCGATGGCCAGTTATTGACAAACAAAAAGGAAAAACATTATCATCAGTAAACAAATTCAAGTTTAATGCATTTTTGATGCTTGCTTATTCTTATATTAAGCGACCATAGTGGAAAAATTTTTTTAAAAAATAAATATAATTATGAATATTCACATTAGTTCTACAGGTTTCCTTTCTCGGCAACTGACTTGTTCACCTAAATGGGTCAAAGATTCATAAAAACCGGAATCCACTATATATATAACTTGAAACCCTAATAGGCAATCTCTTTTAAGGCAAAATTATAAGATTCAACCTTAATTCTTTGGGCTGCATCTCCAAATGATTAATTCGTTCTCACAAACGTGTCATTTCGTAGATTGAAAGTTCATAAAACCCCAAAACGCCTGCAGACCTAACAGAACAACATCTTTTAAGGAAAAATTGTGCGCATCTTGAAAAATAATTGTTCCCACAGACGCATACCCACCAATTGCTCTGGTATCTAATAAAGGGTTTTTTCTTCCTTGGAGTTTTCGCGCGCTTCCTTTTTCCAGGTCGCCCATGAATCATGTTATAGCCTACAGGTGTGTCCGACTGACTCCGCAGAACCTACTCGATGAGGAAAAAGGAAGTGATGGCCGTGTGGTATGAATCTTCCCCTCCCCTCCCCTCTTCGTGTTCCATCCTTTCGAATTTTCGAAGATGTCCGGTACACGAGAGGTGAAGCCCAAACTAGAGCTCCCACGCTAGAGGCTTCTTCTTAAAAAAGAAAGCAAAAGTTGTTCTAAAATGTGGGACGCGGATGGGATGGTCCTTGAAATGATATATAAGTGGTACTTTTTATAACCGTTTTGAAGTGGCAGGTGCATGTAATGCATAAAAAGTGGTCTTTTGGTTTCTGAATTTTCAGTTATTTTATAATAAATGCTCTTGATCAAATCTCAAGAGAGACGGGGAAAAAAACTGACGTAGAGAGGTTTCGAGATGTACAGATTTGCACAAGTATAAGCATTTCCTTTACGCCAAGAAAAGTTACATTTCCATTCGAAATAGGAATATGTGGGCGTTTTTTGTAGTTTCTTGGCGTTATTATTTTTATCTCTTTTGTAGCAGAACTTGTCAAAACTCAAGGGGATGGTAGAAAAATTCCCAGGTAAAGAGGTTTCGAACTATATAGATTTGACCACACACATCGAAAGACAGAAAGAAAGCATATAATGATTTCTTTTGCAAATAATCTTACCTTTATAGGAAGAAACAATATTTGCAAGTTTTTTTATTTTTTTGTTTCATTATCTTGATGAATAAATCTAGTTTACTGAAAATTTTAATCACAAATATCAGTAAAAAAAATGGAACAAGAAAATATTTTTAATGCATTTTTATGAAATTAAATCTGCAAGAAGTTTTTACGGTTCGACTTGTTTTAGACAATAATTTTCCTTTTGTTAATGGTTATACTTGTGAATTCATCTAGACAGGTGCATTAATTTTATCAATACACTAAGAACTTTCCTTATTTTTTTATCTGACTTTCGGCAGATATGAATGCATTGCTTATTTTATTTCATACTTATCTTTACCAAAATTATTATGAAAATCGATTGAAATTGGTTAACTATACTTCAATTTGTAAATTTCTGAAAATTGTCTCTACATCTTATGCACACACCTTTTGGCTAATGTTCGAATTTTCGTTATGGTCTTTCAGTTTTGCTAAAAAAAGGAAAATATGTAAAAGAATATAATGAATCTTAAAACTTCCAAAAGCAATTCCTGTCAAATATTGAGCAATGTTTAACAAATCTTATACAAAAACATAAGAAATATAAATATAAGATAACGATACAAATTCGAGACAATCAGGATTTCAAGTGTGCAAAATTCTACAAGATGATAATGAACAAGACAAATGGCAATAAAAAAGTATTGAAAAGACCGTAATATTAGCTCTATTTAATTTTAGTTTACAGCAACTTATATATATAAATTTCATTAATGAAATAAGTTTTATGATTGAAATTTTCTTCCATGAGTAGTTCATATTTCGCACATTTTTCGGACAATTCCGAGTGTTTTAGCTGTAGTGTCTTCTATGTATTAATTAAAAGTTCTTTTTAATTCCTTTGAAATATTTATTCGCCTTTTCTCTACAACGATTTTAAAATGTCTATTTTCCTGTAAAGCTAATAATCTGTTTAGGAAAAAAGATAAGAATTACATCTTCTGAAACTCTTCTTAAAAGAATAGTCTTCTTAAAAGTATAGTCTTCTTAAAAGTATAGTCTTCTTAAAAGTATATAAGTCCAATACCATTTAAATGAAAGACCTTTTTCCTTTCAATGCCAGGTGAAAGTGCAAAATGCTTAAATTCATGATAGGAATTAATTTCAATATGCGACCAAGGTTTAACAAACTAATTTTTAAGAAGTAATCTGTCTCTTTACATTCTCCTAGTCCAATTCATAGAGGGGATTTAGGCCCAATTTTTTGTTATTATTTGCAATGAGTGGCAGCAGCTGTGAATCAGTATGACGGATATAAATGGCATCCGCAGCTAAGTACTGTGATTAATCGGTTATTATGAATAATAACCGGTTAAAGTGATGAATTGATTTATCACATTGACCGGTTATTGTGAATAATTACCGGCAAAAGTAATGAATCGATTTAACACATTGACCGGGTATTATGAATAATTACCGGTACAAGTAATGAATCGATTTAGCACATTGATCGGGTATTATAAATAATTACCGGTAAAAGTGATAAAACGATTTCTTACATTCACCGGTTATTATTCATAATAACCGATTAATCACATTAATCGTAACATATATACAGCATACTCAGATGACAGGCTAAACTAGAATATGCTTCTTATATCTTCACTGAAAATTCACAACTAATATTCTCTCGTGCAATGTATATATTTAAGATGGCATTTCTGCAATTATTGTGTAAATCCTAATTTCTGTTTTCCTTCTAGGTAAGTTGGGCCTTGCTCATGCTCCTGTGGTCCACTGCAGTATCTGACAGTGCTCTGAAAAACCACAGAGCAGAGAAGCGCCAAGATGGCAGTTTTCTCTTTTTCGGTGGATGGAGGCCCTTGAAACCGAGGAATGCTTACTACCACGGAGCTGCTTCCACTCGCTTTCACGACATTTTGTCAGCTCTCCCTCACAACTATGATGCAGCTGCAAATTACTACACTCATGCTTTGCCGACACAATACCACAAGGATATCTACAGTTACTATCCGAGACCAGCAATCAAATCTACTCCGAAAAAGAACACGCCGGTTTACATGGAAAGATTACGACCACTGAAGCAACAGCAGAAGCAAAGTGTCAGAGGAATGTCACATGGTGGCCCTCAATTCATTGATCTTCCTAACTTAGATTTCAAGCAGCTGAAGGAACTTCATGAAGCTATCATACACACTAAGGAATTGCCAATAACGCCACTGAATTTACCTATCGAAAGTGTCAAGCCTTTAGAAATTGTTCAGGTATCCTTACAGTCATTGCAACCAGGTATTCAGAATTATGCCTTCGGTAACAGTAATGGATATGGCAGAACAAGAAGCGGGCCTCGAGGCCGGAAATCCGGCCATCGTAGAATTCCGCAGAGTCACAGACCATCAATTCAGTCTCCAGTAGAGTATAAATACATCGCAGTGCCTAAGCCTGCACAGGTTGTTCCTCAAATCCATACAAAAGAAATAGAAATAACACCCATAAAGTTACCTCAACATGGCGTTTCTGTTGAAGAATTAGTTGACGTTAAAAACGTTCAAATTATTGAAGTGCCACAAATTCTGTCTTACGGAGGGCAAAACGGCAAAAGTAGTTCAAAATCTCAATACAGCGGCAAGTCGAGCACCCGTTCTAATCAGCAGTATAAATCATCTGCTCAGAGCTCACCGCAGAAAGGGTCTGCTGTCTTTTCATATTACGCACATCAAACAGAACAACCTAGGAAGCATTACCCACCACCTCAAGTCAAGTCAAACCCTGCTCAACATCAACCACAGATAGAAGCCGAGCTTGTCAAATTAAGCGAAGACGATCTGAAGCACTTGCTCTCCAACCTACAGGTTCTCGACAAAGGCCATCAAGACATTTTGAAATATGTTCCTTTAAACAACATTGGCCATTCAAAAGATGAAAATATTCAGTTAGTAGTATCTCTTCCAGAAGGTGGACATGGCCAGGGAGGTAATTCAAAGTACGAATCTCAGGGTGGCTATTCTAATGATCAGTATGAATCCAACAAGCAGTACGCAGCGGAACCTCAACAGTCTGGATATCCATCAAAAGAAAGTGGTGGCTACGGCCAAAATTCCGGTAATTATCAAACTATTGAGCATAATAGCGTTCAATATCAAATAGAAGAACCAAGATCCAACGGCGGCCACTACGAACAAGGGAACTATCAAACCGTTGAACAACAGTCTGGATATGATCACCAACAAGGCTATCAAAACAACGTACAGTATGAGTCTAAAGGTAATTATCAAGAAGGTGGACAGCAGTATTCAAAATCAAATGGAGAATCTTCTAGAGAACAGTCTGGAGGCTATGGTGAGAGAGAACCATCTTATATCCAGGTTATTGCACCCCAAGCAGATGAAAATGGCTACAGAAGAGAACCAGTGCTCGCCATTGAGATCCAACATGGACAAACAATTGAGGAGGCCATAAAGGCTTTAGACAGGGAAACTTTGGCAAAATTAGGAACTCATGGAAAGAATGGAATAGAAATTGAAGTGGTTGAAGTTCCAATCGACGATTATGTTTCGGAATCGAAGAAAACAGAAACTTTCGTGTCTCCAAAGAACACAACAGTGATAATCAGAGCTAAAAAGACGACGGAGGAAAAATCTTAACTACAACAAATAGAACTTGAACAAACAATCTTGCCTTATGTATTATAAGCTTGTCAACGTTCGGCGGACTCCTTGGCTAACTGAACTATTGCCAATCGTCGATGAAAAATTCAAATTGTGATGAACTTTATTTGTGTGTGTTTTTCCTGGTATATTTCCTGGAAAAAAGAAGACAAAACTTTACGTCAACCAAGTGTTACATAACTTTTAAAAAAAATTCAAAGAAAGTTTTGCAATTTCTTTAAAAAAATATATACTTTTACCTTCTGCTATTCTCCTTTAGCCTTTTGTTGAGATAGAACAAAGTTTCATTTAAAAAATCGCCATGATGTTCTTAAAGCAGAGACTTGCGTATCCAGATTACCTTAAGGCAGTGGTGCGCAAACTACTTACTTTTCATTTCCGACCCCCACACTTTGTTTAGAATGTTTTCGCGACCCCTCTGGAGGTCACAACCACGTTTCTTGCAGAAATGCCTTATATTTTTTATTGTCAAATAAATTTCTTTGAATTTAGTGACCCACAAAGATTTTCATGATCCACGGTTTGCGCACCCCTGCCCTAAGGAATCTGATCTCTCTCGAATTTCGAGCTTGATATACATGCATGACAAATAAAGGTGAAAGTCAATAAAATTTCTAGTTTGAATCCGGACAAAAATTAACAAATGAAATAGTGTTTATAAAAATAAAAGTTTTTGAATTTATCATACAGTCTAAATAAAAAATTTTATAGCTACCGCCAAGTTATTTCGAAACCATTTGAAGAGCCTAATGCAATAATATTATTCGATATAGACGCCCAGTACCACTTGAAACTTTAAAACAGAACGATGAATAAAACCTGAAACAAACTAGTACCAATGTAAGTAATTTGTCACGCTTTATCAGCTTATTGGACAGTCTCAACTTGTCAATGATTATAAAATATTGTATTTTTCATTAGTTCCATCTTTTGAAACAAAGATTATAATAATCTTTAAATTCATTCTCTTTTTATTTTAAGATGACCGCCTACGTTCGGAACAAAATTTTTGAAAAAATGCATATTTTAATAATTTTTTTGGGTTTTTTTTGTATGCACTATCAATTATAAACACAAAAAAACACAAAAAAGTTTCTAATAAATATAATATTTTTTGAGAAATATGGGAATTTGTAGTAAATTTTAATGAAATTTAACCAACACGGTCAACACTCTACAGCAAATTGTAATGCAGCAATTCTAATTTTCTTTGCATACAAGTTATAGAGGACAATGATCTATGAAATGAACTATAATCTAAGAACAAAATTGAAATACTAGTAAGTTAGGGATATATAAAAATATGTGTAAATATGCATTTTTCCATTAATTCACAACTTAATTTTTCTAAAAACACCTGTAAATTAAAAAGTATTTCACGAACAATAAATATTTTATTTAATTTCATTGCTTATACTAGTTTAAACATGTGCTGAAAATTTCAAGTGAATATCTCTATTAGACTTTGAGATATCATGTTAATGTTGGGGAAATTTTATCAAAAACTAAGTTCTGAGAAAACTGCACTTAAAGATTTCCTTCTGGTTGGTTTTACTTCAGACAAAGTATTTTAAAATCGTATAATAGTTTTCTAATTCACTTAGAAACAAAATATAAACGGATTCGGAAAGACGACAGTCTGGAATACAACAAAAAGTCAAAAAAAAAAATTTTCCCCAAAGTTATCGAAAATCAGTGTTTTCAACGTAGGCGGATTTAAGTTACAAAAGTCATCCCATGTACGATTCTGTCTTAAGGCATAGGTAGAAATGAGAAAACTTGAGGCAGTATATTTGCTTTTTATAATATAGAAAGGATATATAATGCGAATGAGAAGTTTTTCTTCGAAATATATTCATATATTACTTAATCGATAAGAAGAAAACTTATAGATTTAATTTTTTAGTGTATCCGTTTTGTGTTCTTTTTTCCAGGCGATGTGCTGAAATAACAAACTGCCACCTTTGTTGAATACTGTGTGTTTGTTTAATCAATATTTTCAACATGTTCTCAGATTTGAAAAATCACAAAAGTAGTTCTAAATTAAATGTATTTTAATTTCTACTAGAAAAAATTAAGGAACTGAGAAAATCATGAAAATTTATCAAAGTCAATTATAAACATAGACTTATAAGTTTATTGTAACTTTTAAAACGGTTAAATGGCAAAATTAAAGATGTTAATTAAATTTTGTTTTATCTTTTGGGATTTAACCATAATTAAATTTTCATGTAATATATTTTTTGAAATTTTGCATTTAAATTGTGTTGAGTATGTTAGAATTACATGTTCCATTTTCACAGTAAGTATCGTGCCATGTCATTGCCTGTACTGTCATTCACAAATTGTCCCTTAGAATTACATCACTTGAAAAATGATAGGGAATTAGAATTATTAAATACTAATATAATAATCTTTCATTGTAATGTGTTTTGCTATTAACAGTTGTTGAATGTTCTGAAATAATAGGCGAAATTTTGTAATTTATATTCGATAAATATGAAGTTTTCGCGCCTCAAATTAAATTATATTTCAATTCAAGTTTCGTATCACGAACGAATACTTTTTAAATAACTTATCATGCTACTCTGTAGTATCAAAATTCCTTAAACGTTGCCAAATTTATGATGTTCAGAGTTTTAGAATAAAATGAGATTTAACGACGAAAAAATTTGATTTTCTTCAAAGAATCCTTATCTTAAATGTGATTGTTCTTTTAAAGAATAATCACAAACTTAAAAGCTTTTTGAAATAATAATGCAAGCCGTAATCTCAAAAAAATGAATGTATTATATATATAGAAGTCCATATTTAGGATTTTTATTATTAACATAAAAAGCGCGAGATTGTATCTTTATCTCTTTGTACATATTCCTAATTTTCTGACATATTTTCGTTTGAAATGGCAGGTCCTTGTTCTTAAAAATGTTTACGAAATATTTTATGTTATTTGAGAACAATTTTAGGACAATCAAATGTTTTACTTAATGCCATAAACTGATAGTGTTCTGACTTATCATTTCTATTTAAATGGTGCTGTCCATTTATTGTACATACGATTTTTATATATATAATGTATAATAAAATATTTGTATAAAATTTTGTTGTTTTCTTTTGTGTTGAATAGATGTATTTGATGAGAACGAGTAATAACGTATTTTACCAATTTACATAGCAAAAAGTATAAGTACATATATTAAATAAAAATTCGAAATTAGCCCAAAATAAATAATTCTTTATTACGTAATTAAATTTATAAATCCAATTTGATGAAATTGTGGAAATGCTTCTTCTGAAGAAATTTTCTTTAGAAACATTCGACCCACTACGAGGTCATCAGTTTTCACTGAAAGAAAATATATAAGATTTTGTGTTTTGCTAATATTTTAAGACGTGTTTCATTATTCGTTGACAACATTTTCTCTTGTAAAATTACAAAACGTCTAACTTGAAAAATTTGTAGGTTACTGTAATCTAATGCTAAAAATTGCCTGATATAAGCAAAAGGGATAGAAAAAACTTAAAAATTTTGGTTTTAATTGTATTCAAGTATTTCTTTCACAAGCTAATTAACTTACTGACATGTTTCATGATAGCTCGTTTTAGAGCTTTTCTAGTCTAGAACATGTGTTCTAGACATGATCAAACGAAGAATATCATCATATTAAAATGTCTTATTTTTCCCTTAGTTTGATATTTCTGAATATTTTTAGCATTTTGAATACTCCCGCTAGAAAAGTTTGATAATGCAGCTTGAACACAAATTAGTTGGGCACAAAGACTAGTTTATTATGCATACTTACTTATACAACCAAACATGATATTGGTTCAAAAATGTTCTGTATGTTTGTCATTCGTTACTCTAAAAACCTACCATATGTGAATAAGCTCTTGCTGTATGTTTGTGAATATGTTCATGTCTATCAAAAAAAGTGCAGTGTAAACACTGTACTTTGTCTCTTTTTTGGGGCACTTTTCTAGTATTCTCGTTACTCTTGAACAGCGAGATGAGTTTCATGAAACTATAGGCATCGTTCGTATACCATTGTTTACGTCTCCATCTTTATGAGAACGCAGAAAGAATGATAAACAATCTATACATTATTATTCATGTCAACCAACTATACATTATTATTCATAGATGAGTTTCATGAAACTATAGGCAGCATTCTTATATCA